>CAMOHE010055303.1:120301-162424 GCA_946598075.1 Artocarpus hirsutus
AGAAAAACCTTGAAAGCTTGCATCAAAACGATAGTAGCACCTTTGAACAGTGTGTCCCATTTTGCCACATAATTGGCATTGAGGTCTTGAGTTGTGATTGTTGTTCCATCCTCGACCTCCTCCACCACGAGACCGGCCTCTTGTTCCTCTTCCACCTTGGGAGCCTCCCTGAGATCCTCCGTTGTTGTTGTAACCACTAGAGTTGAACTTTTGGAAACCATGTTGTGCTGTCTTCTTTCGAGAGTTTTGAAAGGCAAGATTGACAGATGGAACTGATCCATCCATGTTGACTGGCTGGCTTCGTTCTAGGTGAGTTTCAAAACTCATAAGAAGAGCTCCAGCATCTTTAACGGAATATGGTTCAACCCTTGAAGTAATAGTCACCATAACAGGATCATATTCTGTTCCCAAACCAGCCAAGATTTATAGAATTTGATCTTCATCAGAAACTTTATAACCAATAGATGCTAAAACATCACAACATGCCTTCATCTTTGTCAGATATTCGTGCATAGTGAGTGAGCCCTTTTTAAGAGTTTGAAGTTGCAATTTATGTTGCATAATTTTAGCCTTAGACTGAGTAGCAAATACTCTTTCCAGAGTTCCCCAAAGCTCACTTGAGGTGTCGTTACCTACCATATTTATTAGCACTCCTTCGCTGATTAAGGCCAGAAGCCATGAGGCTACAAGTTGGTCTTGTCTCTGCCATGCTGTGAAGGCAGGATTGAGTTCATTTTGCCCATTTTGCCCAAGTTGAAACTGAGGAGGAATAGGAATTGTGCCAAAGAGATATCCATCCAGTCCATAGCCTCGAGTCGCAACGAGAATCTGTTGCCTCCAAAGCAAATAGTTGGTTTCAGAGAGACGAATTGAAATGGCCTGATTTTGTGGTTGAATGAGCTGAAAATGTGGTGCAGGAATTAAGAAGTTTTGGGGATGAATTTCAGGGGCATTTTGATTTTGATTTTCTTGAACATTGGGATTTTGGAGGTTTAAATTTTCTGGATTTGGGTTTTCCATTGACAAAGGCTAGCTAGAGAAATAGCTCTGATACCATAAAGAAAAGGATTGTCTGATGATTGTATTGAATTATATTTTCCTCAACTTACAAATGAACAACCACACTGATTATATACAAGAAGCAGAGAAGAAAGAAAACAAGAACAAAGGTACAGCTTTTCAGGAGAAAAGGAGCAGAGAAGAGAGAAGAGAAGGTGGTCTTAACACCATGACTGTACGAATTGCAGCTAAACAAGGAAGAGAGAAAAGTAGCAGCGGGTAGTGGAGACCAAGAAACTGACTTCTCAAAAACAGGACAATTAAAAAAGGTTGATGGAATTGCAAAAGCTCAAAAACGACATCCCTGTATTCAAAACACAGAAGAGTTAAGTTACATGTGTGTTTCGGTGGGGTCCTTGGTGTAGGAGGAAGGCGGTGGCTTGGGGTGGGCTTTGACAAGAGAAGAGGTAGAAAGGAAGAAGAGAATAGGAGAGAGAAGAGACAATGACGAATGAGCGATGGGGCTCGATGCAGTGATTGACGATGGCTCTTGTTGGGGATGGCATTTGACGACGATCTAAGATTGGGAGACAGTGGTCAACGATGTTTCGGGGTTGAGAGTCTAAAATCGCCAGAGTTATCTAGCAAAGTGGGGTCTTCGTTGAACAGAGAGAGGCCTTCGAGGTTTGCTGTCACCAACAATGGGTGGGTCGCTAAGGTTGTTGTGTTTGTTAGTGAGGGGAATTCGGTGGGAAAGCGGCACGTGGGGCGGCGTTGAATAGAGAGGGGTGAGATATGGGCATTCCAAAGAGAGAGGAGTGAAAATGAAAACAAGAAAATGACTTTTTCGTTTTTCAGAAATTTTGAGTGATTGTTTTTAAAGTTTAAGGAAAAGTGGTTCTTTATTTTTTTGCTAATTTTGAATTATTTTAGGGTAAAAATCAAATCAATAATTATAATTTGGTGTTTTTAAATCAATAGTTGTGATTTATTCTTAATTTTTTAATGTAATTATTATTTTAAAGGGTAATTTAATAAATATCATTTCTAGCCATTTTAACGGGCAAATTCAACGATTTTACCATTATTAGTCTCTCAAATAAAGGTTAAAGACTCAATAAAATATTGAGGACCAAATTCTCATTTGTAAAAAATTAGGAAATAATTGAGCAATTTACCCTTTAAACTTTTAATTGCTATTTTTACTTTTTATGCTAGCAAATAAGTTAATTTATTATTAATTAGTTATCTCAAGCCATGTGACTCTCGGAAAGAATACCAGTTGTCCTTATTTGTTCAAATCTTCGTAGCCAACAAAATTAAGTTTTACAAATATATTTCTTTCTCTTTAAATTCTACCCTTTGCAGTAAAATATGCTGCCTTTTAAGGTAATCAATTCTGTAAAATAAAAATATTTGTTCGTGAAAATATACCATAAGGGTGTTTGACGAGTTATGGTCTGTATCATTTTTTTAGTTATAAATAGTACAAAGCGTTTACATGCTACAATAACAATAAAAAATCATTACAATATAAAACTCTCGTATGTTAAAGTAAAAATAGTTATAATCATTCTACTAAACACTTTACATATTTATTTGATTTTTTGTTTTTTCCATTGATGGACAGTGAAGCCATAAAATTTTTGATTCTAAATTCAAAATCCTTCCATAAATACAAGGGGATTCCAACAAAATAACTCCCCTCCTTTAATTGACAAAATCTCATTTCAACCAAAACAAAAAAAAAAAAAGAAAAAAGAAAGGGACAAAATCACTCCCTGAGCCGCCGGCGAGCCTCTGACAACAAATTTTTATTTTATTCCGCGAAAACCAATCAGAACGCGGGAAAATACCTTCCTTAATTTCAAGACAAAAATGATCGACCCACCCGAAAGGACGAAAAACTATCAAGCCCCTACTCTGTTTGGACAAATTCCCACAGACCAAGTAGGGTTACTTTGATAATTTCACTATCCGGCAGATGCTCCTCAAACTTTTTTTTTGGCCTTTTTTATTTTTTTTATTTTGTATTTTTATTTTAATCGTTCAAACTCAGCGCGCGAAAACCCTCTTACTCCCGCGCTCTTTCAACCTCTATTTCTTTCCTACTCTAACAGTCTCTTAGCCCCTCTCTCACTCTCTCTATCTTTTGCCCTTTCTCTCTCTACCTTCTGCTCCACTCTTCATCTTCCGCCGATGCAGCAGTACCGCCGCCACCAGCCCCACTTCTCGGATGGCGAAGCCGCCACTCCGAGTGGCGGACAGGGCGCCGTTGCTCCCGCATCGACCTCGAGCGAGTTCAAGCGGGGGAAGAAACGCGGGAGTTATAACTGCGGCCGGTGCGGACTCCCCAAGAAGGGCCATTCCTGCCACGTCAGCGGTGCCGATTCCGCCGCCGCCACAACCCCCACCGACGCATCAGCCGATGTTTCAGCTCAGTGCTCGCTCTCCTCCACCCGGCCTCCCCCGCCACGTCAGCCCTCCTGTCACCTGCGCAGGGCGCTGTCCTTCGATGATGTTGATAATGCCGGCGGTTTCGATGCACCGGAGGATGAGGCGGAGGAGGATGACGACTTCAGAGCTTCGATTGAGGAGATGGAGCCCGATCCGATCTCTGGTGGTCTGCCGGCGAGCTGCGTCTGGGAGGTGCTGAGGAGGCTGCCTCCGTCGGGGCTGCTTTCGGCGGCGAAGGTGTGCAAGGGATGGAGGGAGACAGCGAGGAGGCTGTGGAAGTCGGCGGAGGTGCTGAGGCTTAGGGTTCCGCCAAGGGCTCAGGTCGGGCTTGTTGGATCTGTGTTGCACAAGTGTCCGGCGCTCGTGAGCCTCTCTCTTAGGATGGAAAGGTATAACGGCTTCTCTGATCGGACGCGATCTCGCAGATCTGGGGTTTTCTTTGTTCTGGCTTTTGGGATGAACTTTAAAGATTAACTCGATGAATTAACAGGACGAACACGATCTGAACTGTTTTTAATTGAACAGTAAAAAAGAAAACCTGAAGGTACATCAATCTAGGTTTTGATCTGTAAAGTTCAGGACAAGAAACGGTGTCAAATTGTACGATCTATTACCAGACGGGCAAGAAATGACAAAATACTGCTTGATCTAAGAGCATTTTGAAAGTTTTATTTTAAATCCGCATTTAGAAAAGTACTTTTGTAAATGCTGATTGCTGAAGGCGAAATTTCTAAGTTCTGGACTTGGTAATTGACAAATTGAAGAAAAAATAATTTCATTTAATTAATTTAGCTGATCAATGGAATTTTTTCCCAGACAAATGATTGATGCGTTTTCATTTCTTTTATTTTGGCTGCTGCAGTGACGTGGACGCAACGATGCTGGCTTGTATTGCATTTTCATGCCCAAATCTTGAGTTTATGGAGATCTCTACATCTGATACTGCACTCAATCGGATCACTGGGTAAATTTTTGTTCTTGGCCCTTTTTATCTTCTGAAAACTCTTGATCTAATTGTTTGAACAAATATTTTTAGTATTTGGATGTAACTGCCCTGGATCTATGTTTGTTGCTATTGCTATTTGATTTGGTTCCGATGTGAATGTTTTTCCTTGATGCGTGTCTTAAGAGAATAATGGTTGGACTGAATCTAAGAAAGTGAAGGCAATGTTTGGCTCATGATCTGTAATATTGACTTAAAAATGCAGCGATGAGTTGGGCCGTTTCCTTTCTGATAGACGAATGCTGAAAAGCCTTAAGATGGAAGGATGCTCTAATCTAGGGGGTTTTGTTCTTGGTTCATCGAGTCTTTCTACACTCTGGCTTTCAGATCTTTCCTCTCTCTCTAAGATGGTGATTATCTTTTGATTGTACTTTTACGTTCCTTTTTTTTGTTATTCATTTGGGTGGACTTCTTTTACCGACTCACGTCTCCTTAATACAGGTTTTTAATTGCTCTAATTTGAAGGAGATTTCCTTAGAATTTTCTCGTCATCAAAATGACAGTACTGACCTTATTACAATGGTTGATTGTTTGGGGAGGAGTTGCCCAAAGTTGCAAAACATCCACATCGCCTCTCTTAGGCTTTCCCATGCTGTTGTACTTGCCCTTACAGCTGCCCAGTTAAGGTCGGTTAAGTGAAACTTTTTTCATATGGCAATTGTCATAGCTTAAGATAATTGGTTGCGTCTTGCTTTGGACTATGCATAAATATTGACCAAAATGTCTAATGTCATTGGTTGTTTATTAATATATAGGGGATTAAAAATGCTTTCACTTGTTCTTGGATCTGAAATTACTGATGCTTCAGTTGCTGCCATTGCTTCCAGCTATCCAGACTTAGAGCTGCTTGACCTTAGTGGGTATGTTGTCAAATTCCAGCTTCAATTCACGCGTGTCCTTAAAAATTATCGTTCTGTGTAGAGTATTCAATATTAAGTATTTTGAGATACGTCTGTAGTGCAAAATGACATCTCTCTGTTAGCTAACTCAGATATTATTTTTGATGCCTTGGTTTGATTCTAGGTCCGGCATCAGTGATAGTGGGATAGGCATGATCTGCAATGTGTTCCCAGATACTCTTACAAGGCTCCTTGTTGCTCTTTGTCCTAGCATTACTTCAAGTAATTACTTGGTCCAAACTCTTAAAATTGATGCACTTTCAAATATGCTTTTTGTTTATTGAATTTTGGTTTGACTTACCTGGTTTTTTTTGTTTATCCTTTGCAGGTGGTATCCAATTTGCCACAGCTCAATTGCCTCTTCTTGAGCTTATGGACTGTGGCATGACCATTTGTGATCCCAATAGTCTTACCACAGAAGAAGGCAGTGGCTGTGAATTACAGAAAACATCTAATGCCAAAGTGCAGCTTATTAACCAGAAGCTGATCATTAAGCATAACCGGCTAAAAAAACTAAGCTTGTGGGGTTGTTCTGGCTTGGACGTGAGATTCTAAAATTTGACACTTCAAAATTGTTTATATTAATCTGCCTTTTTTTTTTCTTTGGAATCTTACACTGGTTACCGACGTGCAGGCTCTGTTTCTGAACTGTCCACAGCTCAATGACCTGAATTTGAACTCTTGTAAAAACTTACATCCAGGTACTCAAATTGATGTCCGTCCCTATCCTTTTTTTTAGTTCATAATTCGTCATGAATGTTACTAATTATGAATGATCTGTATCTCCAGAGAGATTGTTGCTTCAATGCCCCAACTTAGAAAGCGTGCATGCGTCCGGCTGTGAGGAATTGTTAATTGAGGCTATACAGTGTCAGGTAAAAGTTTGATCTTATAGTCTTGCTACCCAATAATCATTAGATTCATTACTAGTGATTCAGAGGGTTTCTCCAGGCTGAAATCAGATCCATTATATGTTTTTGTTTGATATTTAGGTTTGTTTGGTAAATAGATTCAAATTAATGATTTGATTTGAGTTATGTGAGGTGATTTAGGATTTGAGTTAATGATTTAAATTGTTATCTGAATTGATGTTTGGATGTGTATTTAAGTTTTAATTTGAGTATCGAATAAAATTAAAATTTGTGTTTGAAGAGATAGTGAAAAAAATTTGTTGATTTATTAATAAATTTAATAAAATTTTAATATTAATGATTTTAAAAAATATACAATATTGATTTTCATTTATTTCTCACTTCATTAAAAATACAATGAAAAAAGAATTATCTCATTTGAATATCAAATGAAAAAGTTATAATTTTTTCTTCCTCAAACATAAAAGAGGGAATTTTAACTTTTATTATAACAAAGATATTTGATTATTAAAAGTTTAAGCAGGTTAGAACTTTAAAAACTTAGATTCTTAATATTTAAAGGATTCAGATTTTAGAGAAAACAAATATGTATTTAAAAAATTCTTGATATTTGAATTTAAATTTTAGTTTATTGAGTTCAAAAAATACTCCAACTAAGTGCACTCTTGTATACCCAAAGAGATTTCTAAATCTCAAGTAATTTCAAACCGTATTTAGATAATATTCTTGGGTTGAAGAGACTTTAGTTACTGCAACTTATGAATCGTAACTCAAATTGCACTTTGGTGTTTTCTACAGGTTAATAATCGTTTTGACACTGCAGAAAACGTACTACTGTGTAAACGTTTTGGTGATGGCTCAAAGAGGATTCGGCTTCCACATTTTCTCAGCGCACAGGTAAAATTTCAAACTTGAATTTGGTATTGGCACAAATTTAAGTCCTGTAATTGTGCAATATTTTCACCCGCCCTATACTCCAATGTTTGCATGACATTTTGGTCTCGCTTCTTTTGCAGCCGCATGATGATAAAAAGCTGAGGGTTGAAGGGCAGAAATGTAATGTTATTGTAAGCTGATTACGTGGCTTCTAAACATCTCTTTGCTGTAAGCCTGTAAAGATGGTACATTGTTTGTTGTGATATTACTTTCCCATGGTGGTGTGGCCCAGTTATCAAGTATTTTAATGTGCCCCAGTCAACATTAAACCATTGTTTAGTTCCTAACAAACTAACAGTGGGACTTGTGATATTATAACTCATCTTCAAATAAAAATTTTATTACTTCATTTTCATGTGCATCTTTTTTGTGGAGATAGCCTGATGAGGCGTTTTAAACTGCTCAAGTCTCTAGCAATGATGTCAGACAGAGACTCATAGGACACCTTAGCATCAAATGTCTTTTTATTTTTATTTTGAAAACCCAAATGTGCGACCTGTTACAATTTTCGACAATTTTTCTTCTTTTGACTATTATACCGTTTAACAAAAATTTTGTAGGGAAGTTTTCCGATGACATTGCTGATTGGCTCTAGTTTTATTGGTTACGAAAGTTAGGGAGTTGCAAGTTTTGTGGTTGGTGCTGCTGCAAATTGCGTTGTCATGATGTAAAATACGTCTGTGTATAGTCAATTGGATTGTCAAGATTTATCGTAATTTATACGGGCAAAATAACGTGATAAAAAAAATGGTCACTTCGAAACGACATGAATTTAACCACAATAATCTGAAAACGACAACTAAAAGTAAACGACAACGTTATGAAAAAAGGCAAATAAGCTTATAAAGGACATCAAATTAAAAAACGACAGCAGAATGTTAAACTACACAAACCTAAAAACGAGGCGAAAAAGGCATCAACTTGAAAACGACAACATCCTGAAAGAGCCTGAAAACGACAATGAGATGCAAAACGCCATCATCCGGAAAGCGACAACACAATGATTGAACAAGGTTGAATCCCCACATGATAATTGTTAATTAGATAAATATACGTTCTAGTTTTATTTATTTCATAATTTATTTATTTCTCAAAAATTACAATCTTATCTTTTGAATTTAAAGAGATTATTTTAATTTATCCTTCTCACACCTTTTGGACAGAAAAAAGACAAAAAACCTCTTAATTAAACTCATTTTGTTTTTGAAAAAAAAAAACCTTTTGCTTTCCAAAATTTAAAAATATACTACTGACAATTTAAGAAATATAAAATTAGAAAAAAAAAATATAGCAACCAGGAAAAAGAAACAAAGAAGGAAGAAAACCAAAGAAAACAAAACAAAAGAAAACAAAGAAAACCCTCTTTTTTCCAGTTCTATTGGACACAACCGATTCACCTTTGGCTGCCCTTCTTCATGCGAACCCCCCAGCCTCACTCTGCTTTTGCGAGTTCTTGCGGTCAGCATGATGATCCCATTGCCTGCGACAACTCTCCTTCATGTGACGTTGAACCCAGATGATTGGAGTTCTTACAGTCGTCACCCGTGAACAATGCTCTCTCCTCCAATCCAAACAGGGCTCTCAAGCTAGCATGAAGAATGGTGATGCGCATATTTTATTTTTGTGTTTTCTTATTTATTTTGGTGTGGGTATTTTGCTGAAGCATTAAAAAAAAAACCTATGTTTTCTTTGATTTTGTATTTTTAATTTCGTTTGTTGCAGTTGGAAATACCATTTTTGGGCAGTTATTTGTTACTACTAAAAATAGCTTGATGTTAATCATAAAAAAAATAATAGATTGATGTTAAAAATTGTCTGATCTTGTTTCTTGATTATAGGTTATCGATTGATTGATTTGGGATGGTGGTGGGGTACGATTTAGTAGGCCCAAATCGTTTAATAAAAGCCTAAAATGAGGAGTCTAAATTATAGTATAAGTGAATCGAGCTTACTGAGAGTGTTCAATTCGAGACAGATTGACACGGGAAGCACCACTTGCTCAGTACTCGGTTGAGTTAAGGCTTTGATCGATTGCATCGTTGGTTACAGTTCGATTACGACTTTACTCATTTCATCGTTTAAATCTAAACGTTTTTCATCATTGCAGATTTACCAAGTGTTGGTTTGATCGAGTCAATATACACAACTTGGTAGTCACAAGAAAAAACGTGCTAAGCCATGAAAAGCCCGATTCTTACGTCCTATCACAGATCGACACATGTCCCATTACAATGTGCATTACTGTCCTTACTCCTCTCATTAGTTTGGGGCCACGATCTTATGCTCTGTCCTATATAAGGCCATCAACAACTTGACTGGAAATATATGACGAACTTTACAAAAACTCTACAAAACTCTCTCATTCATATATCATTTCTTTCAATATTTTTGCAAATTGTGCTCATTTATTCATCTATAGTGAAGAACAGTGAACATAACTCTCGTTACAGAGTGAATCACTTTAAATCTCTGCGTGTGGTATCATTTATTTTTCAGTACTATTTGATTTCTCATAGCTTTGATCTAATTTACTTTCTATAATTATCTTAATGTTATTCTTTGAAGTTAAGCAGATCCTAACAATGATGATTTAAGGGCCCAAACTCATAAATATTAAATATTAAAATTGATCTAACATGTTTATATTTAATTGTAGATCCAACATCTACAGATAGGTTGAGTATATTAGTGGGGGTCTCAAACGTGGTGTCATCCAAGAATCAAAAAGCTGTAGAAGTTGGGTTTTGCAGTTTTTTAATTTCTTTTTTCCCATCGATTTTTTAAATAAATTTATGTTAAGGATTTTGATTTTTTAAATGTTTAAATTTTTTTAAAAAAATAGTTGAGGACATTTTTGGCTTTTCATTTAATTTTTTAATTTAAAAATATAGAAACGATGAAATTTACAAATTTCTCAAATCTAAAGGGTACTTTTGTAGTTTTAAAAAATAAAAGAATAAATTGTAAAATAAGTAAAACTAGAAGATATATTTATGTAATTATCCGCCATTACAATAATATAACTTCTAATGATAATCAAACTCAATTAAAACCTAGATAATCCTAATAGAACTCAATAACTCCAAAAGATAATAATTTAATTAATAATTCAAATTCTAAAATAATTCTAACTAACCTCTTTTTAGTATCCTTAATTAAAATCCTCTTAGATTACATAGGGCTCATTTAGCATAGTTTCTGTTTATGCTTTAGTCAGTAGAAGAAGATAAGTAAAAATTATAGCTTTTTGTATGTGTTTAGAATCATATTTTAAAAAAGCTTTAATGGGTTAAAAGAGTTTCAATTATTTTAAAAAGTTACAAAATGTTATATTTAAATTTATAATGTCTTTATTGATACTCTGATACAAGTTTCAAGCCTATTTCAGGAGTGCTTTTTTGAAAAGCTATATTTTGTGGCTTTGACATGAAGCACTTATAGAGAGCAAAATCTCTTCTGACAGTTCATCCAAACCCTTTTAAAAGCAGTTTTTAGACTTAAGAAATAAAAAACAGCGTTTAAAAAGCCCTCTTAAATAGACCTATAGTAACACTTGAAGTTTAGTCTTAATTAAATTAAAAATAGCTTAAAATAGTTCAAATTCTAAAATAATTCTAACTTGTCTCTTTTAAGTGTCCTTCAAAAATCCTGTTGATAAAAAAAAAAAAAGTTAAACAAAAAGCTTTCCAAAAGGCTATCGATAGATCTCTCATTTGTTTTTTTTTTGAAAGACATCGATCGATATCTTCCCGTACGAACGAACTCTACGACGAAAAAATAGTTTTGCGTTTAGCCACGTGTCATCATACTTGTAGTCCTTTACAATCTAAAGTCCATTAGAAATAAAAGCGGGTCGCAGTGAAAGAGAGAGAGAGAGAAAAAAAAAAGAAGTTCCAACCTTAAACTTTTCTCGTGTTCCTCGAACTTCCAAGAAAAGCACAACCTCAGTTTGCTCAGACTGTATCTCCATCTCGGAAGAATAAATCTGTGAAGGTGTTTATTTGGTCAAATGATTTATTATTTAATATTTATTTTTATCTCAATTAGCATGTTTTGATATATTTTTTGTTCTTGTCTGTTACAGGCTATTTCTTGTCAAAAAAAAAAAAAAAAGGAAGCTTTTGTCGTAGAGGGCAGGGATACCATATCATCGTCACTAGTTAAGAAAGCTATCTGCAATTTGTTTCTGGTTTATATGTCAATTGAGGAATGATAATATCAATCTTATTCTATCTTTAAAGGTCTATTGACGAGATATACGACGCTTTAGCTTCGTGTCTTCTTCCAACCGCAGCAGTAACAGCGAACCCCGGTTTCAAGTAAGCGTTAGCTTCTCATCAGCAGAAAACATGTCAAATTTTGTGACATGGCAGTAACTAGATCATTTCTTTCATAGTTGAGAACTTTAATGTCCAATGTTTCACTCATTGTATTTGAAGTCATTTTGGTGAGAATCTTTAAATTTTTTTGCCCGACTGAAAATGGCATGCACATGCATTGTTGGTTTGGCTGGTCTCCCTGGATCGGAAAAGTCTACTTTAGCATCCGAAGTGGTGCAGCGGATAATGGCCGCAAGCCGCTTCTTCGTTGGATTCCCAAGTTAAGCCTCCAAATGTGGCTACAGTTATTCCAATGGATGGATTCCATCTTTATCGTTCCCAGCTGGATGCAATGGAGGTGAATCTTTCTTTTCATTTTCTAATTTTTTTCCCACATATTTGCACTATAGTTATATTGGATATCTCATTCAGATAAGCCCCAGCTTAGGTTCCTAAGAAGCATTGCAATACAAAACTGCAAGAAAATTTTACCCTGATTCTGTCGTATAATCTGGCAAGTGTAGGAATTAGGAGAACATTGCCTAAAATTTACTGTTTGTCTTTGGAGAATAGTCTCTGTTCTGTTTGTCTACCTGTTGCATACAAAACACAAGCTGCCATTACCTAGTAGTGATACAATACCTAGGTAACTGCAGTAGATCTCCAATTTATTTACATTCTGCTTCATATTCCTTAAAATTGTAGCCAAATTTTAGTAAAAACAGCATGTACAACTTTTAAATCCGATAAAATATAATTCGTATATGCCTCTGTCCTCTGTATATATTTAACTTAGCATGGGTCAATATGCTAGACACATTCATCCATTGTATAGGCTTCTCGCTCATTTACAATTTTTTTGGGTCATTTCTGATCATTTGTCATGTCCTTGCACCCAGGATCCAGAGGAAGCCCATGCAAGAAAGGGAGGTAAGGTTTTCATATCTTGTTGTCATTGATCAATTGAGAACTTGTAACATTCCATAGTTTTAACCTTGCCATTGGTGATTCCAGCACCGTGGACATTTAACCCCGAGCTACTACTTACATGCCTCAAGACTCTGAGAAATCAGGTGATTATTCATTAATTTGCTGGTGAAATCTTGCGGTAATTTTATTTATACCTTAAAAGTCGTGTATTCTATTACCACATAAATCACTCCCTAAAGAACTTTTTGGTTGTTCTGTCTAGAGAGATTGCAAGCTTAAAGTTTACCAATATGTCTGTCCAGTCGCTAAGTAATCTTTTTAAGGGATCAGTTTCTGCACATTCATTTGCCTTCATTTGACCATGGCGTTGGAGATCCAGTTGAAGATGATGTCTTTGTGAGCCTTCAGTAAGTATTTGCTGTAATTTACGTATAACCATAATACAACGGAAGCAAATTGGATCGTGAAATATTACCTCCCGCCATTGCCGAGTAATCTGCAAGTTTTGGTTCAATTGCGACTGTAATTCTAGCGCTGTGTTTGGGTTATTTTTCTGAGCATTCACCAAAAACTTACTTGATAGTGTAACAACTTTTCTTTTAGTTTTCGTATGCCCAGGGACCCAACGAAATGTAATTCACACTTGTTAAACCGTGACCATCACATGGTTTTAAAGGATTGCTGAATGATTAATTGCCAGAATAACCGTTTGGTGGTTGATGTCCATTTTGAATGCTCCATGTGGGCCAATTAGGTTCTAACATTCTCCCACTTGGCTCATACATCCCAGCAACCATTTCAATAAGAAACAAAATAATAAATCATGGCGATAGGTCCTCTAAATGACGAATATTATCTTCTATGTATTACAATATATATTGTCTTTTAAGATTTTCTCGTGTTACTTAATGAATAAACCCTATATTTATTCTAGGTCCAAACTTTAATGATATTTTTTAGAAATAAATTTGTACACTTAACTGAAGTTGAAATGAGAAAATATCATAAATACAGAGTTTCACTACAAAATACAACAAATTACATAAGGGAACCAAGTCTCATTCTGTCCACATGATCCCTAAATTTTACTGGTGGCATGCCTTTAGTCAAGGGATCAGCAATCATTAATTCAATGCTTATGTGTTCAATGACTACTGCTTTATCCTTAACACGCTCCCTTATGGCTAGATACTTAATGTCGATGTGTTTGCTTCAACTACCGCTATTGTTGTTTTTAGTCATAAAAACAGCAGCTGAATTGTCACAAAATGTTCTCAATAGCCTAGAGATAGAATCCACAATCTTAAGCCCAGAAATAAAACTCTTGATCTATACACCATGTGAGGTAGCCTCAAAAAAAGATACGAACTAGGCCTCCATAATGGAAGTAGCACTCAAAGTTTGCTTGGCACTCCTCCATGAAACAGCTCCACCAGCTAGCATGAAAATGTATCCAGAAGTTGATTTTCGTGAATCAATGCAGCCAGCAAAGTCAGAGTCAGAGTAGCCAACGACTTCCAAGTTGTCAGTCCGTCTATACATAAGCATGTAGTCTTTGGTTCCTTGCAGGTACCTTATCATCTTCTTTGCAGCCTTCTAGTGGTTTGATTTTGGATTACTCTGATATCTACCCAACATTCCTACAGCGAATGCAATGTCAGGTCTTGTGCAAACCTGAGCATACATAAGGCTTCTAACAGCTATGCATATGGAATATTGTACATCTATTCTCTTTCAAGGTCATTTTTCGGGCACTGATTTAAATTGAACCTGTCACCCTTCACAATGGGAGCTATACTTGATGAACAATCTTTTATCCGAAATCTTTCCAAAACTTTGTTGATATAGGTCTCCTGAGACAGACCCAAAATACCTTTATATTTGTCTCTATGTATCTTAATGCCTATAACGAAGGATGCATCACCCATATCCTTCATGTCAAAGTTTTTAGAGAGGAATTGTTTCACCTCATGTAGCATACCTTGTCATTGGTTGCAAGCAAAATGTCATCCACATAAAGGATAAGGAAACAAATTTTACTCCCACTGACCTTCTAGTATATACATTGATCTATGATATTCTCTACAAATCCAAATGAAGAGATGACGTCATGGAATTTTAAATACCATTGATGAGAGGCTTATTTCAATCTATATATGGATTTCTTAAGTTTACACACAAATTGCTCACCATTGCTAGAGGATAATCCCTCTGGTTGTTTCATATAAACCTTTTCCTCTAGTTCACCATTGAGAAACAGTATTTTCACATCCATTTGTTGCAACTCTAAGTCAAAATGAGCAACGAGTGCCAAGATGATGTAGAGAGAATCTTTCTTGGATAAAGGAGAAAAGGTCTCCTTGTAGTTGATTCCTTCTTTTGAGTGAATCCTTTGGTGACGAGTCTTGCCTTATATCTTTCGATATTGCCCAATTAGTCTTTCTTCGTTTTATAGACTCATTTACACCCTATGGCTTTTGCACCATTAGGAAACTCGACAAGATCCTAGACTCCAATGGATGCCATAGAATCCATCTCATCCTTCATAGCATCATACCAAAGTTTTGATTCTTGGCAACTCATAGCTTATGAAAATGTTTCGGGATCATTTTCGGCTCCAATGTTGTAGTCTGATTCTTATAGATACACAACATAATTACTAGAAATTGCTAATTTTCTTTCTCTAGTAGATCTCCTTAATGTTGACTCAACATTTTCTTGGAGAATTTGTTGTTCAACTTGTGGTGGTTCTTGAGCAACTTGACTTTCTAGATTACTATCAGCAGTTTGTGGAACTTCAACGATTGGTTGTATAACACTCGGCTGAACTATAGGAGTGTTATGAACAATAATCAACCTATCACTTGATATAGATGGTTGAGCTTCAGTATGATCTCTTTCAAAAACTATGTTCCGAAATTGATCGCTCCCACTAATCAACTCATTCTCAAGAAACTTGGCGTTCCTTGATTCCACAAATCTAGTGCTGTGAATTAGACAGTAGAATCTATATCCTTTGGACCTTTCGACATATCCAATGAAATACTTGCTAATGGTCCTCGGATCTAGCTTTTTCTCTTGTAGATTGTACACTCTTACTTCAAACGGACATCCTTAAACACGTGTATGCCGCAAACTTGGTTTCCAACTTTTCCATAACTCAAATGGCATCTTTGGAACAGTCTTGGTCGGAACTTGGTTCAATATATACATAGCCGTACTAAAAGCTTCAATCCATAAGGATTTAGGGAGATTGGAGCTATTCTGCATACTCCGTACCATGTTCATTAATGTTCGGTTTCTTCTCTCTGCCACACCATTTAAATCTGGGGAACCAGGCATGGTGTATTGGGCAACTATCCCATGCTCTTGAAGAAACCTCACAAATGGACCTTGAGCTTGTCGATTTTCAGTGTATCTACCATAATATTCCCCACCTCTATCTGTTCTCACGATCTTTATTTGTTTTTCGCACTATTTCTCTACTTCAGCCTTGAAAACTTTAAAGGTGTCCAATGCGTCGTCCTTTGTATGAAGCAAGTAGAGATATATGTGTTGTGAGTAGTCATCTATGAAAGAGATGAAGTATTTCGGACCATATGAGTCCATGTTTGGACTACAAATATATAAACGTATGATCTCTAATATTTTTGAACTCCTCTTAGCACCTTTCTTAGACTTGTTGTTAGCTTTCCCTTAATGCAACCTACACAAGTCTCGAAGTCAGTAAAATCCAAAGTACTGAGTACTCCGTCATTCACCAACCTCTTGATTCTTTCAATGGAGATATGCCCTAATCTCTGATGCCACAACATAAAGGAATCCTCATTTATAACACAACGCTTAATGCTAGATTGAGCATGCATAGCAGTATAAGTTGATTCATTTTGCAAATTAATTGAGAAAAGACCATCAGACAAGATACCATTTCCAACAAGATCAGAATTTATAAAATAAACTAAAGGAATTTTTTGAAAAAATAAAGGAATATTCTAAAAGTACAAGTCTTGATACAGAAATTAAGTTCTTGGTAAAGTTTGGAACATAAAATGTCTTTTCTAATTTTAAAGTAAAATCACTGTCTAAAACTAAAATGCATGTCCTTATTGCTTCAACAAGTGAAAGCATCTTGTTTTCTGAAGAGATGTTAGTTCACTTCTCATTGGCTTCCTTAGGTTTCGAATACTCTGCAAGGTATTCGCAACATGGATTGTAGATCCAAAATCAATCCACCATGTATTATAAATAACATCAACCATATTAGATTTATAATAAACAAATGAGATTGGATTACCCTTCTTTTCAAGCCAACTCTGAAATTTGCCATAATCCTTCTTCATGTGTCCCTTCTTTTTACAGAAGAAACACTTGGATTCCTTCTTAATGATAGCTTTGGGAGGTATTTTACCTTTCCCCTTATCTTTGGCTTGATTTTGGTCCTGATTTTGATTCTTTCCTTTGGTTGTTGTCAGTGCAGTTTCACCCATTTCCATTATCAGCTGCCCTTCTTCTTGAGTACACATGGTCAGTAGCTCATTGATTGACCATTTGTCTTTATGTGTATTGTAAGAAATTTTAAAAGGCCCATATGGTTTTGGAAGGATGATCAGAATGTAATGCACCAGGAAAGACTCAGACATATCCATCTCAAGGTTTTTAAGTTAAGCCGCTAAGTCCCTTATCTCCATGATGCGATCACGCACACCTTTCATGCTGATGAGCCTCAAGGACAAGAACCTCATAATTAGGGTGTTGGCAAGTGCCTTATCTAAAGTTTCAAATTGCTCATCAATGGCCTTCAGTAATGCCCAGACCTTGTCATACTGTTCGATGGAACCACGTATGCCAGCAGAGATCTTGGTCTTTATGAACATGACACTAAGGCGATTAGATCGCTCCCAACATTCATAAAGAACAATCTCATCCTGAGTGCTGGTTTCAGTGATTACGGGCTCGTCTTTCCTTATAGCATAATCAATGTCCATCCACCCCAAGTGAAGGAGAATTCTCTCCTTCCAGACCTTATAGTTATCCCCTTTCAGCTTAAGGATATCACATTGAACATCACAGAAGTTCACAGGTTGCATGACTGTGTAATGAAAACAAGCATGCTTATGATCTAAAATATTGAGACTAATAGACATAAATCATGCTTTACCAATATAAATCATGTATAAAATCATGAATCTATTTCAATTAGATTCATTTTACTGTAGATAAAATTATCAAATTATGTTCTCTTTTTTAATACCTGTGGGTAAATTAGAAAATATAATTTGATATTTTATCCCAATTAGTCATACTAATATAATAAAAATTCCTGTAGGATAAAGTTTATTATATTGAGTAAAATTAATTGCAATAAATGTCCTTTAACCAAATGTGATCTTAAACTAATTAATATATAATTTTGTATAATTAGAGGTGCTGTGGCTAAGCTTTAATTATTCAAAATCATATGGATCACTAAGACATTTAATTTTGTTCATAAAACTTATCCATGTAAAATTGCATATTTTATAGGCAATACAAACAATTATGAACAAAATATAAATTTGTGCTAAATATTATAACTTAATAATATGTATAATAAAACACAAATTATACATATAACATTGAATTAGAACATTAATTATGCATAATATGTTTCCCAATAAAACATTTATCAATGCATAACTAATTTCTGGAATAATATGCATAACAAATTTAGCATATAATGAACAAATTAATTTCCCATCAAAATTACTGTAATTTTTTATTTTTTATTTTTTTTTAATTTCAGGTCCCCTGAAAACGACATGTCGTTTTCTTATTTGCTATCTGAAACGACAAGTCGTTTAATGAGTTAAAGCCAGCCTCTCAATTTGCCAAATGACATGTCGTTTTCTTCACTGATATGAAAACGACATGTCGTACGTGCATTGCCTAAAATTTACTACTTGTCTTTGGAGAATAGTCTGTGTTCTGTTTGTCTACCTGTTGCATACAAAACACAAGCTGCCATTACCTAGTAGCGATACAATACCTAGGTAACTGCAGTAGATCTGCAATTTATTTACATTCTGCTTCATATTCCTTAAAATTGTAGCCAAATTTTAGTAAAAACAACATGTACAACTTTTAAATCCGATAGGATATAATTCGTATATGCCTCTGTCCTCTGTATACATTTAACTTAGCATGGGTCAATATGCTAGACACATTCATCCATTGTATAGGCTTCTCGCTCATTTACAATTTTTTTTTTGGTCATTTCTGATCATTTGTCATGTTCTTGCACCTAGGATCCAGAGGAAGCCCATGCAAGAAGGGGAGGTAAGGTTTTCATATCTTGTTGTCATTGATCAATTAAGAACTTGTAACATTCCATAGTTTTAACCTTGCCATTGGTGATTCCAGCACCGTGGAAATTTAACTCCGAGCTACCAGTTACATGCCTCAAGACTCTGAGAAATCAGGTGATTATTCATTAATTTGCTGGTGAAAACTTGCAGTAATTTTATTTATACCTTAAAAGTCATGTATTCTATTACCACATAAATCACTCCCTAAAGAACTTTTTGGTTGTTCTGTCTAGAGAGATTGCAAGCTTAAAGTTTACCAATATGTCTGTCCATTCGCTAAGTAATCTTTTTCAGGGATCAGTTTCTGCACCTTCATTTGCCTTCGTTTGATCATGGCGTTGGAGATCCAGTTCAAGATGATGTCTTTGTGAGCCTTCAGTAAGTATTTGCACCTCTAACATGAATTGTTTATCGACATACTTAGTTTGGATGTCGGAGCAAGCATGTTTTCAAAATACATTATTGTTGGAAAATACAAAGAACCTCGGAACTCTAACTTATTTTGGCTCAATCATTAATCTTTTAAAAACACAGCAACATAAAACTCTAATCAGGTCTTTGTTATAGTCTATAATGCGTTATCACGTTAAATTTCTCTCTTTTCAGGCACAAAGTGGTTATAGTAGAAGGAAATTATTTGTTTTTGGAAGATGGTACTTGGAAGGAAATATCATCTATGTTTGATGAGGAGTGGTAAGAGTTAGATACTTATGGGCTTTTGTATCTAAGGACATATTTAGTATATTGTATTGTATTATATTACATTGTATTGTATTATATTATATACAAAAAAATATAATAAAATATAGTATACTAAACAAACTCTAAAGGTTCATTTTGCAAATTTTATTTAGTTCTTCTAAGGAATCGGTTTTGTTTAATATTCCTTTTTTCTTCGGTCTTCAAGGTCCATTCACATCAACGTCGACCAAGCTATGCAGCGGGTGCTAAAGAGACATATCTCCACGGCAAAACCTCCAGATGTTGCTAAATGGAGGGTAAGCCTCGTATTAAATTTTTCCTAAGCTTAATTTGAAGTTTTATTCTAGTCAAATAAATCCTGCTAGCAAATCGTGTGACTTGTAAGTATTACGACGCAGATAGAGTACAATGACCGGCCCAATGCCGAGCTTATAATGAAATCAAAGAGGAAAGCAGATTTAGTGATCAGATCAGTTGACTTCTGAAGGTGAAATTTGTTGGGTAGGCCTATAAAGGAAGCTCTCCTAAACCAGTGGAAGACAATAAAGCAGAAGCCAAATTGCCATCTTAAATTTGTTGTTTTGTGCTAAATTCATGGATGCTAAACTAGTCATATTTCATCCATTTTTTGCTTGGAAGATGGCTTCAATGTTGCGACTCTTATATTTAATGTAGTATAAACTTTATTGGAATTTTTACTTTTACCTCATTATCTTGACCATAGCGAGGAAAACATTAATAGCCATATTGCTGACTAGCGGTAATTTTGCATTGCTGTTTTCATCAATGACTCTATTTGTAAAAAATTGAAATCCAGTGACAGGCCGTTTAGCTAACTAATTTCAAATGATAAATTGTACTTCAAACATTTTTTGTTATCATATTTTCTCTCCTAAAATTTGAATGCAAATTGTGCTCAAACGGCTTGTAAATATCCCACTCCACGCCAATATAAGATAACAGCTGTTCTCTGTCCATAGACAGGAAATCGTAGTTGTACTGGTGCTGCTCATGAATAGTTGGAGAGACTCACGCACAGGGTTTGTCTAAACACTGGTGGAATCTATTTGACATGATTGGATTATCCTTGACTAGAAAATATTATGTCAAAAGACGAGAAAGGTAAACCAGCTTTTAGAAAGAAGCTTTTCTTGGGATTAGTAATTCAAATATATTTGAGTAGGAATATGCATTAGCCTGATTAGTATTGGCTCTTGCTAGGCTTCTTAACACACAAATTATTTTCCTTCACCAAAAGACCAAATCTTCCAACTATTCTTAATAAAGTCCAACTAAATCATTTCACTTGAGCCTTTTTGTCTAGGCCAAAGGAATAAGAAAATATTATTGTAATACGGTATTTCGTTTTGCCTATCAGCAAGGCAAAGTCTTTTTAGCCATTTAATTAAATTATAGGGTGGAAATACATAGGTTGAATGGTTAAAATTTAATTCTATAACTTAAAGAACCGTTGTATTAGTATGACAAAATAACGGCTTTTTATACAGATTTTTTGTGTTTTTCCTAAATTACAAAAACATGTTTTCATTGAAGCAATTTACTTCAATGCCCCTGAGTTTTCAAAAAAAAATACAAAAACTGCCCTTTCCTTAGTCAACCCAACACAAAAGACTTGTTTAACGATCAAAATTTTTTAAGATGAAAATACCCCTCCTGTCCTGGCTTTAGGGAACGATTTCAAGTACATTTAGGGCCTGATAGTGACACTTTTACCCTTATTTAGTCCAATAAAATGATATTAAGTAATCTTTGAACACCCACAACTATAATTTGCACTTAAGTGGTTGAAAAAAAAATTGCCATTATTAAGGACTAAGATCAATGCAACAAGTATCAGCAGTCGAGATTGTTTGGTTACTTTGATCATTTAACATGAAAAGTTATAGTTAGAGTAAAGAGACGTTAACGTAAAATCTTTTTCATCAAAGAAATGACCCCACAATTTGGATAAAAATATAAGCGAGTGAATGTAATTCTCTCCACAAACTTAATAAACCGCATACCATAAAAAGCTGAAAAAAAAATAAGTTGCATTCCTTAATATTAGTATTATTTCCTCCTATTTATTTGTTTATTGATTTTCGTGAGGAAGGCATTATGGTCGAGCAATGTGCAACCATGCCAACTTTGCCTTAAGGACAAAAAAAAAAAAAAAAAGAAAGAAAAAAGATCGGTTATTGACCGATTCCCAAGATTTTTGAATGGGGTTGTCATCCTAGTGACAGACACAAACGACAGTGAGTATACTCCACATACCCATAATCGCCGAAAGCAAGAATTGCTCATCTCTGGTTGTTATTTGACATCATCTCTTCCCAATTAAAACTTACCATGGATGCTCTGTCACCTCAAATAACATATATAAGTGTGAAATGAATGATTCGACTCTCTCTCTCTCTCTCTCTCCAATTTTTTTCTGCTTCATGTGTCACGTTAATGTAAGATATATTATGGTGGATCACTCCAAGAACCCACTTTATCAAAAGTAATAATATTTCTCTATATTATGCAATATATATATATATATATATATATTTTAAAAAATGGGCAATTTCCATTAATGGAAATATCATATAGACCCAGATATATCCTATCAGATTGAAGAGATTAGAGAGAGAAAGAAGAAATTGATTGTTTAAGCAGAGCTTTGTGTTAAACAGTGCAAAATTAGTACAATAATTTTTCATGCAGAGATTAATGTGCCAGCAACCACGCTTGACCGGGCATAAAATTCCGACCATGTATTAATAACAATATTGTCAATATTATACACACACACATATATATAAGTGGTTCTTGCATTAAACGTGTAGATGCATTATTTATTGTCGTTCCCATACTACTTCTCTCAAACGTACGGTAACAAACTTTCTTTACACTTGTTGATTGTTAGAAGACAGAATTTGAAGATCTTCTTTAAGAGAGAGAGAGAGAGAGGAGAGATGCATAATTTTGTTAGCATGGAAGGACGCTCGGTGGTGCATGAGATTTAATTCTAGTTAATTATGAATTTATTCAAGGAATAATAAAAAAACAAGAGAAACAATAATGTAAGGAAGCTGACGGTGTATAATGCTCCATATAAGATGCACATGTTATTGTTCCCCGTCCCTCAATCAACAAAGTGATCATTAACTCTTCCCAAATGATATCCTTTGGTCTATATAGTTTATAACAACTAGAAAACTTGAGGTTGATTTTTTTTTTAGCAAGAATTTATAAATACCAAAGAGAGAGAACAACTACCATAATGTAACATGATAAAAAAAATAAGGTTACAATTAATAAGGGCACAATAACTACAAACAAACCATTACATTGTCACATTTATTATTATTAAGCAAACCATTAAGACTAAACAAGCAAGACATTAATAAAGCTGACTATCTTGAAACATAAGAGTTTGTGTTGTCTCTGTCCATGACAAAAAAAAAAAAAAAAAAGAAAAGGGAAAAAAAAAGAAGAAAAACCCAAATTAATATCTCTCACATTAATTATATATCAAACGATATGAATATTTGATACAGATAAAAACACCCTAAGAAACCTGCTCAATCCATCTTCACGCTCTCCGAAGTTGTTCTTGTTATCATTCAGGCAGGCCGTGCCATATTGGTCACTTGTAATTTAGCTTCTATTCTTGCATTTCTGCATGGCCCTTGGTGCTGAAATTTCCAACAATATTATTGTTTATTTAAACAGGTGTTTAGCAAAATCTATTAAAACTCATCCACTTCAACTTAAATAATATAAAACAAAAATATATTACAGTATAAAACTTTCACATACTATAATACTCTCGGCTTAAAATTTTGGTTTCCATTTACTTCCTGAACACACACTAATTAGTCGGACGATCATGTATTAATTAATATATGTTAAATTATGTTATAGCAACTCAAATCAAGTGCATATGCATGTTTAGTAATTAAGTAAAAACACAATACAGTGTTTTTTTTTTTGTTCTTTTATACAATGCAGGATTAAACTCCACTCACTCTAGCCCCATATATTGCTTAAGTTATGGGTTTATTTTATCTTCTAATTTAAAAGTACTGATTTTATTAATAGCTAATTAATTTGCAAATTGCAGAAACTTACCGAGTCCAACGGCCTCCTTTCCTTTCATAATGCGCAACCTCTTGCATGATTCAACGAACATTCTGGTCGACCCACAAAAGAAATACATTATTTAAGCAACAGAAAAAAAAGGAAAAAATTCTATATTAATTCTATTTTTTAAATTTATAAAGTTTCAGTTCACATTTAAATGACAAATAATTTGATTACTATAGCTAAAAAGGAAGAAGAATGATTTGAATAAAATCACCAAGATTAGAATGAAGATGATTGACGAAGAGAACTTACTCCCAGGGGACATCGCCAACCAGCATCCAGTCACCGTCCTTGTCTTCATATGTGGGGACGTAATCAGAGCCGTTCAAAAGATCCATCAGTTTGCTCTCATTCACGAAATCCTTCATTCCTTGGGATCCACAGTCCCCTTTAAAGAAAAATCAGACAAAAATAAATAACAGCCCAAAAAATAATAATAAAAAAATAATAATAATAATAATAATAATAATAAAAGACAATACATTATTGTACCCATTGTTGATTGGGATACAATTTCGGTGCCCAGCAACTTAAAACTCAAGGTTGACATATAAAAGTGTGCAAGTACATAGGTATAAGACATATATAATAGGCTATATAGCATCTTGAAAAAATGTTATATAAATATATGGAAACATATAGAGCCAATTGAACATTGATTTTTTCTAACCAGTTGGAAATGATTATGATTTTGTTATGGTTGTCCAAAATTAGTAATACACAAAAATATAGTACAAATATGTTTTATATATGATTACCAATGGTGAAGGAACTGAACATTTTGGCAAGGGCATCAGACAGCCCTTGGTAGCTCTTGTACATCTTCAGATCAACCTTCCTGAGATAAGGTGCGCCGTCCATGCTCACCTTCACAAACACCGCACTCCAACCGCCGCTCATCTCCTTCTCACTCTCATCGATGCTGCTCTTTTGGACGGCCAACATGTTCTTTCGGAATGACCGAACTGGTGGCCACCCCACAACTTGTGCCCTAGAAATTCGATGTATTTTGCATGAATTTATATTTTATCTGGGGTTTATACAAAGTAAATTACCTTTATCAAGGGTGGAAATTAGAATTTCTAACAAATAATTGAAGAGGACAGAATTAAGCAGTTTAATTTTTTTTTTCAAAAACAAAGATTACGATATATGTACTTAGAAATTATTGAAGCAATTATCACCTTTTATTTAACGAGAGGGGAAAAAGAATCATGGACAAGTGTGATTTAATCTGCTAATTAATTACTATCTACTCAATTAGATAGGTCATTTATGTGCGATAATTAGACTAGCTAGAATTTTTTTCCTTTATTACATTTATTCAGATGTAAAGGTTTTATAATAATGTTGATCTGCAAGATCAAAATCCTTTTTATGCGTAGAATTCTAAACTTTACACCCTTATATATATTTATATATATATTCAAAAGCTTCATCTTTGTTATTGTTTTCCTTCTTATACAACCTTATTTTTAAGTATTTAATTTTCTTTAATTTGTTCGAGTTACAGAACTCTCTCTCTCTCTCTCTCTTTTGTAATAGCGACTTTTTTTTTGAGAGAGAATTGTAATAGTAACTAGTTGTAAGTTTATTTTTTGTAATTCCAATCTTTACTTTTGAAAACAGATCCATAGTGAAGAACCGTTTTTCTATTTCTTGTAATGAGCGAGTTATCAACTCAAGGTCAGAGAGAGACTATTTTAAACAAAAAAGAAAAAAGAAAAAGAAAAGAAAAGAAATGGAAAGAAACGAAAGATAAACAATTCCTTCAAAAGTCTACAATTATTAAGCATGAGACAAAGGTTGTTATGAATACTTAATTAATTGGTGAAAAGAAGAGAAAAGTTTCAGATGCACTTAGTTCTACGGTCAACTTTTAAAGTTCCTTTCTGATAAATTATCTTAATTAGAGATCATTATATCCATCATCTCTTCCTAAAGAGTTTTTCTCTTTCTAAGTCTTCATGCAGTCTTTTTCTTTTCTATATTCTCTTGAAACAAGATCTAGGTCCTTTATCTTCATCATCTTCTCTCTAAGCTTATAGCTAAATAGATCAAACCATGCCACAAAAAAAAAATAATGATAAATAAATCTTCACACGTATATACATACACACGCTTATATAACTATTCACATAAATATGAAAACCATATACAATATACATGCATATACAGATATATGAATACATATATATAAATATATATATATATGATGAACTTACTTGGCGGGAGGCTTGGCAGGATCAGCAGGAAGAAGATTCTTCTCCTTTTGCATGTTCAAGGTCTTGTTAGAAGCCTTGTCATGATGATGGTGATCAGCAATAATAACATTATGATCAGTCTTCATTGCCTGATCCTTGGAGGAAAGATTCAGCTTCAAATCCACATTATCAACACTCTCATCACTACTCTCAGTCTCAGAGAAACCTCTCTTCCTCACCACCTCTCCTTCACTTCCTCCTCCGCCGCCACCGCCACCGCCACCGGGCAACCCTAGCCTCAGCTCAGTCTCCTCAAAACCCATGATGATGATCTTCCAATTTGTTTTCTGAGCTAGCTAGCCCTCAATAATTTTTTTCACACTCTCTTGATCTATTTTTTTTTTTCAGCTGGGAGTTATAGGCCTTGTAGTGTTTGTTGTTTGTGGTAATAATAGCGACGTTAGGGACGACGGAAGGGAAGGAGTTCTTTGGTCCTGGATGAAATATCAGGTCTGGGGATTAAAACTGGCATTTTTCTAGCTTTCTTTTCTTTTTTTTTTAATTTTGTTATTTTATTTTATTTTGTGTGTAAATGGAAGGGTGACACGTGGCAGAATGTGTGAGCTGGAATCTTACAAGCTTGCCGGGGTACGTGACGACAGGGTGATGTTATAAATCTTATGATTGCTGGGGGAAGCGAGTGGAAACTACAAGACTGGAAGTAGACAACCCATGTTGGCTTACTTTCATATATATCATATAAATGTACATATATGTGCGTGTATGTGGGTGTAAATGTGTGTGTATATATATTAACAAGTCTACAATATATCTGTAAGTTTGACACTATACCAGTTAGTCTCAATGCTTTGTTTAATTTACGTTAATTAGACTGTATGGAAATAATGAACTCGCATGAGCTTCTTGCAAGAAAACAAGAAAAAGAAAAACCAAAATAATGTGAAAAGAAGCAAAGTAAAAGCTAACATCAGACGTTTAAACAGCGAATTCAAACTATTAGTTTAAATTAAAAATATTGTAGCAATTTAAATCCTATAAGAAAAAAATAATAACAAAATTAGATCAATTTGAAATTTTTTTCAATTCAAACCAATAAACCAAATTTACTATTGATTGTTATGCATTATTACAAAATAATTAGAAAATATTGAATGAAAAGGGAGTTTTTTTAAAGTACTTCTAGCTATTAAAAAACAAATCGAAGTATAGTGTCTAACTTGTTGCTCTTTTTTTCTTTTAAAAACACAAACACAATTAATTGGTGCTCTTTTTTTTCATCAGGATGTAAAAAGAAATTCAACCGAACTAGAACTTTGTTTTTTTGGTCCTGCAATTTTTTTTTGTCCTTTTGGGTCAGAAGAATAATCAATGTAGTGAATGTACAAGTCTAGTTACTAGCTAGGTAGCAAGCTAGTGGAACTCATGCGTGGAGGTCATAAATAGTGTTTGTCGAGCAAAATTTTTTTTAAAAAAAGAACACGGAAATGACCTCCTCCAATAAATTTAACTTCGTGATTCCTTCTCACGGGATTATGTTAATGCATTAAGAGAGATTTTCCCTCAATTAAGTTAATAGATTTAGTTTAGCCCAAAGAATATTGGCACATCTTCATAGAAAGTACTGCATTGGATCAGTAAATTTCAGAGCTCAAGAACTTCACTTTGTCAACTTGCACAGTATTAGATTTTTTTTTTTTTTAAATTGCACTATATAAAAATTAGCAACACTTATTGAGAGACTTGATTAACATTAGTGAATATTTATATATTGCAAGGATATTTTTACAGTTATTTTGTTTTTTATTTGTTTTCTCTTCAACTAAAAACCAAGACGGAAGTACTGCATTGGATCAGTAAATTTCAGAGCTCAAGAACTCCACTTTGTCAACTTGCACAGTAATAGATTTTTTTTAAAAAAATTGCACTATATAAAAATTAGCTACACTTATTGAGAGACTTGATTAACATTAGTGAAAATTTATATATTGCAAGGGTATTTTTACAGTTATTTTGTTTTTATTTGTTTTCTCTTCAACTAAAAACCAAGACGGGTTTGTTTAACATTTTTCTTTTCAAGCCCTCCTTTTGGAGTTCTAATAGCTTTTGGGTAACTTTTTAAGTAGGAGATTTTTTGGACATCCAAGTGAGACTTGTGGTCAACACTAAAACAAATTTCTCAAAAAAGTTCTAAAAAGATGAAAATTGTGTTGCAATTTTAATAAGATTATTTACACATCACTCTAACATTTTAAGTACTTAACAGAAAATTTTAGGATTAACTTAAGTTTTACCCTCAAAAAATAGTGATTGTCTCCTCATTTTGCCTCAAAAGGGCATAAAATTCTCATTAAACTTATCACAAGTAATAACTTAGAATGTGTTTGGGAATATACTTGGAACAAATAAGTTAGACCTAAAATACTGTAACATATGAGAGGTTTAAATTATAACATGTTTTTTGTTTTATACTGATGTGAGAATTTTACACTGCAGTAGTCATAATTAATAAGTTAGAGCGATGTTTTTAAACACACCCTTAAATACTTTCATCAATGAGATGATAATTTTTGTAATTATTTAAATAATGTGTGGGTCACTAATTACTTTAGTAAAGAATAATATGGTAAATTTAAATAAAAAATTTAAATTCTAGGAAATAAAAAAGGAGCAAACTCCAACTTGCTCTAACCCTAGGTATTGTTCTTTGCTCGCATCCAATTTATGCCGATTATCCTCTTATATATATGACTCTTTGCAAGCAATCACGTGATTCCTATATGATTAAAACTATGAAAAATCACTTCATTGACAAATGTATCAAAGCTACAATTTATGATAAACTTAAAAAAAGTTGTATTATTTTAAGTCGTAAGAGACAAAGTGAGATAACTCATATCCACCAAACCTAAAATTTAAAATCAACCCAAAATTTGAATATCGCTTTTAAAGAAAATGTGATTACAAACATTGAAATATCTTTTACTCTTATTTTCTAAAAGTAAAAGTGAATGTCATACGGTAGGGAGCATATATTTATCAATTTAGGTGCTCTTGACAGCAGATTATAAGGTTATCATTTCAAGGACCACGATCAGATTTCAGGGGGATTTATTGTCTAATCTTCTTTTTTTTTTTTTTTTTTTCAACTTCCTTTTTATGCCTTACTCTTCTTTCTCTCCTTTTAACTACCTCTTGCCTTCTTGTTATTTCATCAAGTTAAATTAGATCCATGCAAAATCACATAAAAAATTATTGATATTATTCTATAAATATTTAACGATTATCATTTACAAAATCATCATATCATGACTTTGATAGTTATCTTTAACCTAATAATTGCATTTTCTAGCACACACAAAAAAATCTAATTAATATAATTAAGTTATGTGTACTACCAACTGACAAGGGAAAATTTTGTATACTCTCTTGTATAGATATGTATAACAACATCATGAAGGTGCATAATTTGTTCAAGTTTGTTCTAAATTAAGCGAAATAATATTTTAAACCAAAGCAATATTAGTTTATGATCTTTTCAAATTTTCACATGAAATGCCCAATACTTGTCTACATGGAATTTCAAAATCCGTGCATAATTTGACTTCTATGAAATTGGAATCTTTACAGGACGGAATATAATGATAGCGTTTAATATTTTTTTTCCATGCAAAAGTGCATAACTGGGTGGTAGTGAAACATGCAAAAAAGTAAATGTTGGGTTGGGGTTTGCATCTTTCGGTGATGTGTGCTATATGCAAATGCTAATTTTTTTAAAAATTGTTGGTACAAAAACAGAAAGTAGTGCCATTATTTTGACAGGCACACTTAATTGTTTGTACTTAGATTAGGCATGATCACAACATGCGTGGTGTTAATATACATTCGATGTTACTCCCAAAATTTGTAAACCCACCTAGTTCTCTCTCTCTCTCTCTCTACTTTTTTTTTTTTTTGGCAAATGGCCAGCCGTGAAAATACAATTTTGGAGCATCCAAATATATATTAATTGGAAGATAACCTAGAAAAGATTAAACATTTGCGTGTGCTAAAGGAGAATTCTATTGGAAAACAGGCAGCAATTTTGGCATCGTAGAACAAGGGTGACCAACTTTTGCTAAAGGATTACTATATATGATCCTCCTTTTGTTTGAGAATAATTATCGACCTGTTTCGTCTTCCTAGGCCTTAATAAATTGACTAGTTATTCTTTTGTCTTTAACTAAATGGGAAAAAAGGGACAAGAACGAATTATTCATTACTAATTAATTCTGTTTTTGCTAATAATATCATTAATAAAATTATGATATTCACTAATTTCATTATGTTATAAAAGAGTATGATAAGACTAGTCATGTAACAAGACTATCTTGTCAATTGAGGCTAGGTCTGGATTTCAAGTCTTAAGGATAGAAAATTTTATTTTATGTAATAAGAGTGCCCTATTGTTGTGTAGATATTTTACATATTAGATCAAATTTATTAGTATTTTAAATTTTTAAAATATTTTCTTAAAATATTAAAATATAATTATTATTAAAAAAAAAGAGGTGAGGTTCCTGATCCTAACCCCTCTCTTGATTGGGGACCACTGCCAAGTCTCCTCGCTGCTCGTCGACAACCAGCTGCTCGGCAGCGCTACCACAACTAGGAGCTTCGTGCCTTACTTTTGTTGCCCAACATAGGTCTAAAACGTGGTAAAATGGAGAAAAGGAAGCCGTCTAAATATCTTCTAACTTAAAATTATTCATAAACTAATATTTTATTTTTATACCATGCAAGATCAAACTTGCGCCTTCTCAAATCCAAACTCTACTCCAACTTATCCATGTCGTTTAACTTAGTTGTAGTTAAATTCTCATTTTTAGGTCTACATTTTGGTGGCAAAAAACATGTAAAAAAATAAATAAAAATAACAAGAGGGATTTGTAATTGTATGAAGTTGGGTTTTTGTTTTTGGTAGATTGTTATTGTGTGAGGTTGAAAGCTTAAAAAAGGGTGAGGTGAATCGGGAGAGTGGAGAAAAGTGGGACCCAAGTGGGAGAAAGGTGCATGTGAAGAGATTCATAGGGTTCTTGGAACAGGGGCCCCACCAAGTTTGCATGTGATCTTGTTGGTTGTGTCGCCCCAATGTCAAACCCTATCCCATGTGCGTCGCTGCAGGGCATCCCACTGACCCCTCCACAATCCCTTATAACTTGTATTATTTCCATATTTCTTTATAAAAAAAATTAAAAAAAGAGACTTATTTATAATTATTTTACTGTAGTAGTCTCCACCGCACCACACCACACCACCCTTATAGACGGTCCATTGTCCAGTCTTTGTAACCGACCGAGTCAAAAACATGCGCTTTGCTTATATTGAAGTCATTTTAAGGCTTTGCAAAGAAGATCTTTTGACCTCCAATGAAGATCTAGGATTTTGGGCACTAAGATTACCCTTAATGAAAATGCAATACAAAAACAATTAGAGAGAGAGAGAGAGTCGGTCCAAAAAAACATATAAAAAATAACCCATCCCCGATGATGGTCTATCTCTAATCATTGTGTATCATGCAAAACCACCAAAGTTTTTCTTACTTTTTTTAATTGCTAAATGAGCTTTTTTAAAAAAACAAAAAAAGAAAATGTTTTCGGTTGAATGATTATACAATGATTACAATCCGGAAAATGATTGATAATAAGTTCATTGGACGGTTCTGGAAATTAAAGAAAATGGGAAAAAAATATTAGGTTAAAATGTTTACGACAAAAAACAAATGTTGGTCCATGAGAGATTAATCTTGGACCTCTCAAGCCATTTAGAGCCCGAATTTTTTAGCCATTTTGCGCCTAAATCTTTTTTTTTTTTCAATCTTAAAACTTTTATAAGAGCATTAAGCAATTTTAAATGGTACTTTTCCCCCTAGTGGAGACCAAACCCTTTTTTTTTTTTGCCTTTCTAAATGCTGCCATATATTTATCAATGTTTATGGTCTTGCTTTATATACAAGCTATGAAAACAATGGATCATGCATGCCAGCTTCCCTTTCAGTTGGTTTTGTGATTGTCCATGACAATGTTACACATGACACGCAACTCAACGCATAGAAATGTCTATTTTCACACACAAAAATACAAACAAACATTGTCATGCATTCTACTTCTTTTTAAAATGAAGATAGTTTTCCTTCTTTTTTTTCATGAGAGTAGGAAATTTAGAAGATTTACATGTGATCCTTGTATTAGGCACCTAAACCAGAACATGATCAATTTGCAGTGCCCATTAAGAATATAATGTTTAAAAAATGAGTATGTGGATGACCAATTTTGATGCCCTAGGGAACAAGTGTGAACTTGATCTATTTTTCCTTCCGCATGCAGTCATTGAGTGCGGCTATTGGGACACAGTCCCAAACCCACGTCAGGTTTTTATTAACAAAAGCCATTCATAAATCTGAATTCCACATATTCACCAGTTTGACAAAAGCCATTCACATCAGTTTTTGTTACAATATTTTCTATGACATAATATAAATACATAATATAAATTATTACAGTATTTCAGGTTCAAATCAGTGTTAAAGTCATACGTTTTAAAACGGTGTCCATGTTGATGACCATTCTTGTGGCAATAAAAAAGGTCAATGTTCAACTTATTTAGACCATCTTTTCAATTTATTAATCTTTAGCCAATTATTTCTTTCATTTCAAAATAGTCGATTTGACCAAAATGGACATCCGTGCCGTGTTGATCACTGGCAGATATCTACATCCTGTCCCACTTGATCAATATAGGCCAGGTATGGTTTCCACCAAGAAGGGTTGCATGGAACTTGGGTGATCAATTATGATATTGGGCTTAACCTCTCCATTTGAGCGGCCCAATAGAAACCAATTTCGTTAAACCTTCTTTGGTCCCACACAAGACAGCCACGAGATGGATAGTTTGTGGTTGAAGCTTAAGTTCTTTACTAGACTTAAATGTGTCGTATTCAGTTCAAAAAAGAAATGGAAATTATAATATATCTTTTCTGTGGGCGTACGTGTGGCGATTAAATTTGCAAAGAAAGAAACCAAGAGGGAGGGGAAAAAAAGGTAATACTAAGGTAGGATTTTGAAAAATAAATTATTAATAGGTATCTATTTTTCAACAATCATATCTTTATTAAAAATTATATGTTCAGCACGCTTGAGAAAGAAATAATGTGATTTTAATTAGATTTAACAGTCAGAAACATATACTGGTCATACGAGGTTCTATTATAAAAAGACCTATGGAAAAAGAGTAATGTTATAGGGTGTCTAGAGCATTGCTTTGAACTCAAACTGTACAAAGCCCTTAGATGTTACGTTGTAAAGAAAAAATGAACTATAATGTAAAACTCTCACATGTTATAGTGTTTTAAACAAATTGGTTCAAACCAATCGTTTCAAACACCACATTAGGAATAGCAACTCTAATACTAACTTTTATCTTAGCTCCCAAGTTGTCACTTACTCTTTGGTATTTATAGTCTATTAACGTGACAATTGTTTAAATACCTATCAATAAAAACATGATAATTTATAAATTATTATAGAAGTTGAGGCTAGGATTGGTATCACCAACGTTAAAAAAAAAAATGTCACTAGGAAACTTCTCAACATTTGAGCGGATGTTGAACTTTGAAAAGTGGTGTATTAATTGGAATGAGAAAGTTCGTGGACATGGGCTGCAAGGCTAGTATCATCATGTCGGCTTGTTAGGAAACAAGAAAGATAACTAGGTCCGGAATGTGGGGCCGAGAGCGAGCTCCTCTAACTATGGGCCTTCTTCCATTACCAAATTGAAGGCCAGATACTTGAACCCACGTGTGGTTTTAGGCCCACATCTCAGCATCAGCATTTATGAGCATTTATCATGTCACACGTGTGTGCAAGTGTACAAATGGTACGACGGTGGGTATTCCCACTTTCCATCATCCTACCTTGCTTCACTTATCTTTGCTTAAACTAAAAAAAAGATGGCTACCTACTCAAATTTATTACGCATAAAGTCCGGAAACTTGTAAGTCACTTCATGGGCCTAATTCATAAATATAGGTCCAAAAGGCAAAAGAAGTGTAGTAAACATATATATGCCAAAAATCTTTTAGAGCAATGCTGACAATTCAGCTATACGGTTCATCACAAGTTAAGTTTGTCAGAAACTTAAGTAGTTAAAGGTCATAGACCTGATATGCTATAGTTATACTACTCCTTCAATCTATGCTTGAGCTTGGATTGCTAAGTAAAGACGTTGCAGGAGTAAAATTTACAACCATATTCCTTCCAGGCTCAATGCCTAGTAGTTGATTATGTAGCGTATGAACGAGAATAAAGTGAGACAAATAAAAGGATGAGAAGGTACAAATTATCATGACTTATCATTCATCTGAATGTTATGTTCACTGTAGTGCTTAAATGTTTTATTATTATAGAGAAAATAGTACAAAGATGCTTAAGAATGAAGAAAAGGGCTAGGAAGAACATGGAATTCTATTATTCAGGATTATCTTTATTTATAGGAGAATTCCTGCCGGCCGCCCTTGCTTTTTCTAAGTTTGAATAGATTTTGGTTTGCCTAATTTTTTTATTTGGTCGACTTTCCTTCTGTTTGCATCATGCCTTGAAATAATTACAAATATGTCTTTTGAATGTGATATGAGTTTAGATTCGCACCCTAAAAGGTCAAAGGATATCTGTTTTAAATTGTTCCATCCAGCTAGTTGTCTGGGGTCAACTCGGTCATTAGAATAAGTGGTCATCGACTCTTGGAGGACGATGTTGGGCTGGTTCATGGGCCTTGTTTGACATGTTTTGTTTGCCGATGATCAGAGTTAGACACATATACGAGAGAGATGAGAAACGAAATCTGATCTCAAGAGGCATCAATACCTAGCATCAATCTTTTTTTTTTTTTTTGACAAACTTTTAATCATTTGAATGTTAACTTTAACACATTTGAATGGTTATAATTACACTTCCAAACCTTAATTTGAGGCCTTATTATTTATTCATCTGAATGATTTGAAACACTCTTGTTCGATACAGATCATATACCCTAGGCTATTTCGTCTCTTGGCTTCAATATAGAAAACTGCCAGAAGAGATGAATCCATATAATGCAAAGGAGTGGGGTATGCATGACAGAACAACAAATAAAGTGTATTATGGCGTACAGGATAGGCGTGTACACTAGGAGATCATCATCGATATCATTAATATTCTGAATTCTGATCAAGATCACATCGATCACGATCGTCTAAGTAGGCATGCATATAAAGGTGGTAGACCCTTGTGTCTGTGTTCCTCGCTAATGACTTATGATGAGCTAGCTGGGTTTCTCCTATAGAATGCCTACAAAGAGAAAGCTGCCTAATTCAATTGCAAACTATATACATATATATATATATACACGTTTTTATTTGTCTTTTGCTATATATATATCACCTATATATAGGTTGTCTCTTGCTGGGTTCTACGGACTATCTTGTGGATATGGTTTTGGTTCCCATTGTTTGGTTCGTTGTTGATCCACGATCAACCTGCCTTTTTCCTTTATTGTGAGTTGAGTCGGCAGCTATTCAACGTTGATGACGACAAACGCGAAATTAACGACATAAACTAATTAACTTTTATGATACCGCTAATGGGTTAGTTTAGTGGTAACAATATCTTTCCTTCTTCTTTTCTTCACATACGTTTAGAGTGTAATACTCTACAACCCGATTTTAGGATCTTGACCGAGTAATATGTTGCACAGACTAAGTGTATGATTGCATGGGTTCTAAAACTTTCAAAACGACGAAAAGGACGAGGGCAGAAAAACACTAACAACCCCTTTTTTAAATAACAAAAAATAAACATGTATAATGAGGGAGTTGATGATGATCATAAACCAAGCCAAGATCCATCACATAAATAAGAGGTTTATACGTACAAGATTAGAACTCCATATAAATGCACACTTTTACTTAATCGGGATTGAATATATACCATATTGCATTACCACGTTAACGTAAATTATCACATTTATTTTATATATTTATGTTTGACACACTGTTTTGTATAACAATACATATATTAATGTCTAATATTTATTTTATATATTTATGTTTGACATATTATATTATACAACAATATACATATTAGTGTCCAACAATAAAAAATTTCCGACCTTATAATAAAATATATTTATGAATCTTCTTTTCTCCTTTTCTCCAATAAATGTTTGAAGGACGTTGTCTGATCAATTGAATCGGGACGAGTCCTAATAAATACATTGCCTTCTCTAAATAACTATCCTCTTAACTCCCGTATCAGAGGCTGCCAAAATGAAGACACAATATGTCGATACATGCAATGAGTGTGAAAAAAAAAAAAAACACCAATTTTATTTTTCATAAATAAAAGCATAACTTTGTTTTTATCCTCAAAACTAAGCTGATAATTTTGAATTCCTTTAATTGTCTATGACTTTAAGGACAGCACGTTGGTCATAATTTAATTTACTTTTTATCACTTTTAGAAAACGATCCTAAGTTGAACAACTTTTTTCAAATGTTTGACCACACGAAAACTTCACACAGGAACATGCATTTGTCTAGACTGATCTATATTAAAAAAAAATCATGTGCTTCATGTTTATCAAAATATAAATTCATTAAAATAGTTTGTTATATTATTTACATATATTTTGTGTAATTATTAGTATTATTTTCGTTAATTGCATGGTCAACTACCCAAAAGCATGATTATGGAAGATTGAGAGATATGACCACGCAGGACACAAGGACATCCCACATGTCGTTTGCCGACAAGCCAATCGACAGTCACAGCGGGTCCCACATGGCCATACCCCTCCAATCAACGACAGCCACATGGGATGTTGGCCTGTTTCTTTTTCATTCCCCATCTGATTGATAACCTTCGCCAAATCCCAGCCGTCCAATCTTGGGCCCCACGGCTTTCCCAACAAACTCCCTGTGGCTTGTCCCCTTCCCATCGGGCACCAGCCTGCCACGCTGTCCCTCCTGTCTCCGGCAACCGTATCTCCCAAACCGAGTTAAATCTAAATTAAAAAAATAAAAAAATTAATTATGATTGTAATCAAATCAATACATCCTTCCACTAGGTACAAAGCGTGGAGCTGGTCCCACAGACATCCGCATTGTTGTCCACCACTGGTTGGTCATTCAGCTAACCGCGTGCGGGACAGCTCTGTGCATTATCATTCCTCGCGTGTGCGAGAATTGGACTCAACAGCGCTCACCACTAATAAAGAAAATAAACTGGTGATTCTCTATAAAAGTCTCTGCCATTTCTCATTTCAATAGAATCATCATCACAATCAACTAATTCTCCACCAACACCAAACAATCAAAGAACGACCGGTTCTTCTTCTTCAAATTGAATTCAGTTTTCCGAACAAAATTTCCTCGAGAAATTAAGAAGAAAATGGAAATGATGAAATTCGATCACGATATTGACGATCACCTCAATCTGAGACTCGGATTGCCAGGAACTTCCGCGGCGGAGCGTGAGAAGCAAGCACCTTCTGTTGGCTCCAGAACGTCTAACAAGAGAGCTCTTCCTGAGGATGCTGAGGAGGCTGGGAGGTCTAACAGCAAGTGCAGCAAATCGGACGCTGCAAATGCCGATATTGCCCCTCCGACCAAGTAATTACTCAAGCTTGTTTAATTTTATGTTTAAGTCCTTAATTTTGAGGTTAATTAACTAATTTTTTGTATTATTGTGATGATCAATTGCAGGACACAAGTTGTGGGGTGGCCTCCGATTCGGTCTTACCGGAAAAACAACATGCAGACGGTGAAGAAATCGTCGGAATGTGACGTGGCAGGAGGAGCAAACAACAGTAATAGCAATAATTACGTGAAAGTGAGTGTTGACGGAGCTCCTTATCTGAGAAAGATTGATCTTAGGGTTTACAAGACTTACCCGGAGCTTCTCAAGGCATTGGAGAACATGTTTAACCTCGCAATTGGTAATTAATTAGACACATAATCTAATTTAGTCGGCTAATCTCTCTACATTATAAAAAAAAAAAAAAATGAAATCTGATAATGAATTTTGCTTTTGATGATAATCAGGCAATTACTCGGAAAGAGAAGGATATAACAATGGATCGGATTATGCTCCAACTTATGAAGACAAAGACGGTGATTGGATGCTGGTTGGAGACGTACCTTGGGAGTAAGTTCTTTAATTTTCTCTTTTTTAATTTTTTGGATTAATAACTAATCCATTAAGATAATCAGCCTTAATTGTGTTTATGATTATCTACGATTTATGAGAAGCTGACGATGTTTTACCCGCTCTTACTGTTGCAGCATGTTTGTTTGCTCATGCAAAAGGCTGAGAATCATGAAGGGCTCAGAAGCTTGAGGACTGGGTTGTGCATGAAAATCCAAACACGACCACACGGATTATCACATATTGCCTTTAAAAAAAAAAAAAAAAAGAAAAAGAAGAAGAAGAAAAAAGAGTTGAGCTGCAATTGTACATAGGAAATATAATATGTATTGATTAATTTACTCCCTAGTAATAGGTTATATTATGGATGTAAATCAACATTGTAAGATTACACAAAAGCGAATGTAGATCTACATTTGTTCCAGTGATTTAAAGTTGAAAAAACTTACAATGTCTAATACAAATTGCTGTTATTTATTGTTTATATTACTGTTTCCAAGCATAATTTTTTCCGGCATATCCGATACAATTCTGAGAACATTATCAGATCTTCGCCTAATCTCTTTTATCTTTTAGTAATTCCTGGCAAAATTCGTATACATATACATATATATATATATTTGCCTTTTTCCACTCATAATGATATAAACATGTATTGGCATTCATTTAGATAGATAATTTATAAAATTCAATTTACTATTCGTCGGTCAATCTGATCTGAAGAAAATCATGAATGCACGATAGCATGATATATACTTGAGTTATTTGTAATAGAGTCCAAAAAGAACACAAAAAAGCCCGGAGAATTTCAAGCAAAATATATTTGAATTTCAAAGAATTAAATTGTTTTATTATGGCAATTTGTTTGAAAAAATCTTAATCTTTGTTTCAAGTACTCAAGTAACAAAACCATTTGACATGCATACATCTATCTATATGCGTGTGTATAACAAAACAACTGTAAAATACAATCTCAGCTGAGATATAATTTTTTCGCACTAACAAACTGTCGAATAAACCATCCTCTTTTTCAGAGAGAGAAAAAACAATCCCTTGTTCTCTCCTTTTTTTTAAGAAAAACAGACATATTGGAGAAAATACCTTTAGCCCTGATTAAGAAAGAGTATTTTTAATAAAAAATTATTAAAAAATAACTTTGTCAAAACTAAGTATAGTAAATAATAGATTTTGAAAATATTTATAGTAAATATTAAATTTATGATATAAATAATTTATTTATCTTTTTTGTTTACAACATAACTAATTTTTATTTATACAATAAACAGATTTATGATATAAATAATGTATTTATCTTTTTTTACAATTTAAATATTTCACATTTAGATAATAAATAAGTTATTTATATCATAAATATATTATTTATTATAAATATTTTTAAAACCTGATATTTATTTCAAAAAAGTTTTAAAAATCATTTCCCTCGTTCTCCCTTAATTAGTTGTAACAAAATTCACTTGAATCTATTAAACATATTTTTGGCAAAGCTCCACTGGAAATTGGACATAACCAATATTCTTCTATCAATCATCTACAGGATCTTAGATAACTCATAAATAATGGAAACGAGATCTTCAAAACTTTCAGCCGACATCAAATAGCTCAATTTCAACAAACACTGACAACCCGATTCAGACTACTTTGATATAAAGTCACGATCTTTATAACTTCAGATATTTAAAGAGCGAATACAGAAAGAAAAGATCACGATTCCTTCAGACCAAGGTCGCAATCCTTAATACATAAAAGCCCACAATAAAATACATGATATAAACCCAGAAATAAATAAGCCTTTCAGATATCTCTATCAAAAGTTATATTTATTGCTCTATACAAAGAATTACCAACTGGCATAGAATCAGACTCTGCGTTATCATAACCAGTTAGAAAGGTGATAAATTGTCTCCAACCTTTAAATGGGCGTCCATCCTGCTATCCTGATGACCATTAAGGGACTCCATTCTTGTATCTAGAATCGCAAGTTGGGCCTTCACCCATGGCGGGTTGTATCTGCCTTCAATCCACAAGGCTTCTCCGGTGTCTTTGTGTTTGAAGTCAGGATACTTCGGGTTCCTCTGGGAATCAGAAGAAACAAGATTGAAGCAAAGAGAAGCCAAAACAGAAAGAGAAATAAAAAACAAGATTTCAGTTTTGCGCAAGGCTTGAATTTTAGCAATGTAGCCTTTTGTCCAATGTAGCCTTTTGTCCCCAGTTAAGTTCAGCTTCTTTAGAAATGGACTGTAGCGAATATAGGTAGCAGTTCATCTCAATAACATCCGATACAATGAAGAATTATCCACAAACAGAGTTGACAAAAAAAGGATCATATATTACCTTGGTTCAGCAAGTCAATATATTTTGTTTTAACTTCCCATTATTCTTAGTTTTAGGTAATTGAGAAAAAGGCGCAGTCCAGCTTCATTATCATACCTTGTTTTTTCTGTTATCCCACCAGTCCACAGGATTAGCAAAGAAGGCTTGCCATAATTGTTCTACCGTTTCATCACTATTTGCACCGATCTTTCTACCTGCAAGAGGTTTTTAAAAAAGATATAGCATGAGGCTTTAAGCACCTGAGCTGTTGTTGAGGGGTCGCTTTAAACGTATGACTTGCCTGGCAGCATAGAATCAGAACCACGATCATACATGGTTGCTGGCGAGAAGCTCTTCTCAATAAAGTTCAGTTGCTGAACAACCACCTATAGAAGATGAATAAAGTCCCATCATCTATTTGATCAAGCTAGTGGAGTTACAAAATGAAATATCACAAAGCAGTATACGGTAAAACCTTGTAGTATGTCTGTTGTTTGCCGTCATCACTGTCAACTGTGTCCGAAACCAAACGTCCACTAACATATATTTGTTGGCCTTTTTGTACATGTTGAAAAGCAATGTTCGCTAGTTCTTCCCAAAATGTCAGACTGATCCTGGAAAACATCAATTTTTCAAGTTGAGAAGTGCTTCAAATGCCAGCCTCACAAGTTTACGAAAATAACATCTTAACCGGATCAATGGAAACAATCAAAAGAATGTGAGCATGCTAATTAAACACTTGACCAAATAGTTAACATATCTTTACCAAACCAAACGTCACGAGACAGAGTATCGAGCTTCCAATAAAATGCATCTGTGAATCCTCTAACAAAGGCATTGTCAAGATATTGCGAAATTATATTCGAGTTTTGATAGAACAGATAAGTAAAAATATTAACGATGAGACTCCATTTTTTATTTTTTGTTGACTACATAATATCAAGACCTCAAATTTGGGGAGCTGGCTAGATTGCACATCAGGGAAAAAATTACTAAACGGTCTGGGGTGTTATACTCATCCCTACCCATTTACTCCTTCCATTCTCTCTTATTATTTTCTCCTTTGTAGTAAGTATCATTGAATTATTTGTCTCATTCCTTCTTTTTTATCTCCTACTTCTAAAACCCTAAACCCTTTCATATCTAAACGCTAAATTTCTGAGTCTAAAAAGTCTACCTTGTGACAATCAACTTCACGAGAACAATCACAAATCATTGCAGCCAAATTGCGACAATCCAAATCACCAAATTCAGAATATTCCTATCTAAATCTTCATCTCTACCTAGAATATCAATGTCAAAAAACAAAAAAACAAAAAACAAAAAACAAAAAAAACAAACAAAACAACCAACAACAACAACAGCAATCACTTTGGAATTCAATCGGTAAACATAAAATTATCGAGATGTGATTGAATTACCAAGAAGTGTCCGTGGGAGACTTCTTGACGGCGAGTCGTGTCCAAGCGAGGACCTTGCCGGAGGCCAAGTGCTTGATTTCGACGGGGACGCCGACGACGCCGATGAGGTGCGCCGTATTGCAGAGCTCCTTCTTCCACTGAATCTCCGCCGGTTTAGGGTACGCCGCCGCCGTTTGCTGGTTCTTGCTGTACTCCACAGAGCACTTAAAACGACGCCGTGCGAAGCCCAAACGGCTAGCGTTCGAGTTCAGGGACAGGGAAAAGATTTTGGGGTTCAGGAAAAGCAAGTTACTTGCTGTAGAAGCTGTTGTTATGCCTCTCTCTATCGCCATT
>CAMOHE010055303.1:164736-177328 GCA_946598075.1 Artocarpus hirsutus
GACCTTGCCGGAGGCCAAGTGCTTGATTTCGACGGGGACGCCGACGACGCCGATGAGGTGCGCCGTATTGCAGAGCTCCTTCTTCCACTGAATCTCCGCCGGTTTAGGGTACGCCGCCGCCGTTTGCTGGTTGTTGCTGTACTCCACAGAGCACTTAAAACGACGCCGTGCGAAGCCCAAACGGCTAGCGTTCGAGTTCAGGGACAGGGAAAAGATTTTGGGGTTCAGGAAAAGCAAGTTACTTGCTGTAGAAGCTGTTGTTATGCCTCTCTCTATCGCCATTCTTATCGCCTTTTCACCAACGAAGCTGCGCGCCAATGTGCTGTGAAAATCTGCAGTGCGTTTTATCTTTAAACCTCCTAAACGCAAGTTTGATCTGTCTGATGCCCTTGCGGATTGGGCCTTCCGTCGGTCTGATGATGCAATTGCCCTTTAGGCCCATGAAACTACCGAGAGGCCCGTTAGATTCATATTTAAATGGAGTCGTTTACATACAGTCTTAAATAAAAAAAAAAAAAAAAAAATCTACAACCAAAAATAGATCAAACGAGACATAATGACCCTTTTACCCTTTGTAAGTGGTTTCTTAAAAATAGTTGATAAACTATTGGTAAATGTAAAATTAACACTATTTACTTAGTATCTGTAAGTATATTTTTTTTTTTGAGTAATTATGGCAACTGCTTCCATGCATTTAATTAATATCGATTAAAAAAAGGTTTTGCCCGTGGGTAATTTATTAACTACCCACCACGAGTTTCTTCTTTTTTTTTTTTTTTTTGAGAAAATTGTCACACAGGGTAATAATGGAAAGCTAAATCAATAAAAGCCTAGAAGAGGATGTAGTGACAATATTAGTAGTTTGTTGGCAAATCATAAATGAAGAGTTCAAAAATTGTCCTTTCTATACCACTATTTTATTATTACTATTGTATTCTCCAATCTTGGGAGTATAAGAAAAATAGTAGATTTTTAAAAGTCTTTGAAGTAAAGAATTGTTTTTGAAAATATTTGTAATAAGTTGTAGATTTATGATGTAAATATTGTTCACTATATAAATAATAATTATTTACACTATAACTATGAGAAAAAATAAATTATTAACACATTCAATCTATTTACTATAAATGTTTTCAAAACACGATGTTTACTTCAAGAAGTTTTAAAAAAAGTGTTATTTACTAAAAATTTTTTTCCCCTTTACCAAAATATCTTAGATAAAACATATTTGTTTAACCATAACTTAAAATACTTGAAAATAATAGTATTTTTACATTCATTGGAAGTAATATATTTCACATTTTCTCATACAAAGGATAAAATTGAAAATCAATACCACAAAAGTAATAGTTCTCAAATTGATCCAATTTAATGGAGAAAATTTCATTGGCAAAATTTTTAGACAAAATTTTAATATAATAATTGTTAAATATTATAAAATAGAAAAAGAAAATGATGTTGCATTATGTACAATATAATCACATACTAATTATCATCTAAGGGGGTGTTTGGCAAAGTGGTGGAAACTGTAGTTCCCACCACAAAATCAGTTATGAACAGTAAAAAGCTCTCAATGCTACAGTAAAAAAAATAAATAAATTGTTACAGTATAAAGTTCTCATATGCTACAGTAAAAGTGGTTCTACTAGTTCCTACCACCTTCCAAACACCTTATATGAATTTTCTATATTGACAATATTTTGAAAATTTCGCTATATTTCAATTCACTATTAAGATTTTGTTATTCGTGTAAAAAGCCCCATAACAAATTCATGCCTAGAATTGACTTGTATCGGGAAAAATAAAACTACAAAAATTTGATTCCACCGGATTTTGGAATACAAAGAACACCTCTGGTGATATCATGATAAGATGGTAGTAGAAATCATTGATAACTGTAAGTGTAATGGCGTGGTGCATGGAGGCGTTGCGTTGTGATACTACAAATTTCGGTGGCTTAGAGGTATGTTGCTATGATATTTTAAAATTTTGGCAACTCGTGATAACGTACTGACAATTGTCAATATCCTACTGTCACATTTTGTAGCCATCGCCAGAGATTGTTGGGCACCTTTATGTATTCCTTGAGGTGCCAAATATACTCAAATTTTGATTTAAATATTAAAATTTTTTTAGATATATGATTGTTTTCTTTAGAATCTAAATCAAATAACAATCAAGGATCTTTTTAGAGTTTTGACCTCTTAAATTTTTTGATATTTAAATATTTTTGCTACAATAAAAACTAAAATTCTCATTTTTATATTTAAAAAAAAATCATAACTTTTTCATTTGATATCCAATTGAGATGATTTTTTTTTCATTGTGTTGCTAGTGAAAAGAGGAATAAATTAAGATCCATATTGCATATTTTTTATGATTATTAACATTAAAATTTTTTTAGACTTGTTAATAAATCAAAAACTATTTTCACTAGGTCTCCAAACAAAAATTTTAATTTTATTTCATATTTATATTAAAACTTAAATACATATGCAAACGTCAATTCGGATAATAATTCAAATCAATTATCACACAACTCAAATCAAATCATTAATTAAAATCTATTTACCAAACGACTTTATAGTCGTTGTTGGAAGATAACGCTACTGATAGTAATCAATCGTACTACAGCAAAATTTTTTCACTGAGATATTTAAAAACACAGACACACACAAAAGAGCCACAAAAAACCCAAAAACACAAAAATCATGGAAAAAATAGCCAGTGATCGTCGATCTCCCTGCGTTGGGAGGGGATCTTCTCACGGCCAACAGCCCAACGCAAGGGGGGGGAGGCAAGGAGGATGAGAAAGAATAGAAGATTAATGCTCTTAGATTATGTTAGGATATCTTGATCCACGCAATCTCACGTGACTTGAAATTTGAAAATTTTTTCCTAGTGGCAATTATGATCCACACCCAAAAAGAAATGGAAAAATAAAAGAGAGTGCCGAGAAACCATAAGCTTGACGTTTCAAATTTCAATCTTGATTTCTTTCTCCTTTCCCTCTCTCTCTCTTAACTCCAATATATGCCTCCTTTTTCTATTATTTATCCTAACTTGGACCCCCCTTTATATATTTATTAACAAGGCGTACATGTATCTTGTGTATTGATTCGTTTCACATGAACGTCTTCATATTGATTATTCTTTAGCGTATGGGAGAAGAAAACTGTGTTACCATTTGAAGCAACTGTGGCGCAACAAGTTACACCCATAGTCCGTTAGTTTTTGTTTGACATGATTTAGTAAAATGCTTAGCAATTAAGAACCCCTTTTAAACCACCTCCCCAAAGCCATCATCTGCAACCAGTTCCCTAACCTCCTGCAATGTAAAGCAAGAAAGAAAATTTGGCATTTCACACCCACTTTTTTGGGCCGAAGTAGACTGCCTAAGACCTCACAACACGGACTCTTTATCTCTCCAATGATTAACCTCCAATAATGATTCACGAGCAGAAGATACGAATAAGTCCGAAGTACTTTTGCAAACACAGCCCACTGACCCTCCTAACCCACTAGCATTTTTCTACTGAACTTGATGTGCCCAAACATTTCAAACTAGCAACCATTAACTATGTCACCTTGCATTACATTCTTCTAAAATACATCATTATGATAAATACACACACACACACACATATATATATATATATATATTATGTATTCCTCTATGCCTTTTAACAGGTCCCACAGCCCACTATACCAAAAAAATGAGAGCCCCACTAAGAAAGTGCTTCCATCATTTCCCACTAACCCCACCCATCGATACAAAAAAGAAGATCATATCAAGAGAGCTTTGACAATTCTTCTCCTTTTACTTGGACTTGGCAAAGCATGAAGAGCCTGCTTGCGTTTTACACGGAAAAAGCAACTACTGTGGCATCTGACACTGATTGCATTTTGAAGCAACTAAACATGGGGGTTAGATCAGGACAAACAAGACATTGGACCCGGGAGCATCCACCAATTTTTTATTTTTTTTTTGCTTTTTTGTTTGTTTCCCTTCTTTTCCTTTGGCACCTATAGAAACGCTTACCCCATTAAAGAGGTCTATGAAGGGGGGTTTGTTTCAGGCTTGACAACACTGGAGGTGTCAGGTGGTTGGGAATGGTAGATTGCCGAAGCCAATGAAATGGGCATGATGAAAAGAGCCTTTGATTGAAGGAACTGCATTGCAGCCCCAACATTTTCCTCCATAAGCTTAGCAACCTGTCGTTCCGTTCCATCATTAGACCACTTCTCCCATGTCGGTTGATTTCTCCCACCTTCACTACCCTCTTCCTGAAGTGAAAAGAAGCAGCACCAGCCATTAGTTTTTGAAAGGACAAAGGAATGAAATAAATTAATAAAAAAAATACATCTTTGTATTTAATACCTCAACAGACGATAGTGGAATGTCCGTTACAAGTGGTGCAACTGCACCAGCTCCGCCCAATCTACTCATGCTTAAAACCTGTAAAGCAGATGCGCAAAATATTCAAAAAATAACAAAGCACTTTTCTTATGCTGATATGCTTATCAGAATTGACTTTAAGCCCCGTCTCTATCCTGTCCTACCTCCTCACAAACCAGAACAGCCATTTCCTATTTGTTTGACCAATCCCTCGAGAGAAATTACCACAAAAAAAATAAAAAGAAGGCAAAAAAAGCCTCTAAGGTATTGAACAGGCATAACCAAACGGAAACAAAATTACGCAATGGTAATGAACATTATCTGCCTCATCTGGTGAAACAAAATTAAGCAAGGGTCGTGAAGATTATCTGTCTCATCTGGTTTACCCTGTTCTAGTGAAGACTGAAGATAAACACGGTTTTAGGAACAGATGGCATTGATTAGACAGGTAACCACAAAAATGAGGCAGTGAATAAATACAGTTTTAAAGGATAATCGACAGGGACACAGGCTATTCCTATTCTGACATTTGTAGCTGAGTTGTTCTAAGTAGTGATGGTATGAATAAAGGATCAACCTTCTTGACCAGCGGAAACATTCCCATATAACAAAGGCTTCATAGTATCTATGAGCATAACTACATAACATGCTTATAATAAGAGAAAAAAAAATATTTACCTTCACTTGAAGCCTTAGGAACTTCACATAATCCACAATTTCATCAAGCATGGCAGCTCTATCCGTCTGATCAAACAAGAAGGTTGTAAAAGTTTATCCTATGAAGACGGAAATATTTACTAAATAAAAAAGACCACTGCAGTTGATATTTCCAGTCCATCACTATCTAACAGCTTCTACAAATCACCAGCACTTCAACAACATTGCCATAATGATACACCACATAAACTAGTGTTGAAAATCACATGTTCCTAGATGTCGCTAAAAAATATCAAACCAGGATTGATAACGTGTAACATGAGCCTAAGAGTAAGTTTATCACTGAAAAAAAATATATCTTCTTATGTCCCCACCACTGACAAATTGCAAAAGGTTCCAAGTATGTCATTGACCAAATTGGCTAAGGAAGAACGGTTCACCAAAAGTCAGATGAAGCATGCTATCAGATCAATCTCATAATATCCACTGTTTTTAATAAGTCAATCACCACTAAGAAAGTCAGACAATAGCACCAGACATGTGAATGGACCATTCCTTGTTACTTGTCCAATTTGGCGGTAAGCTTATGAAGTTGCAAATAGGTATATTGTGAAAATGATGGTTGCAAATAGGTTCATAGTCTCACAATTATAGGGAACAAAGTTCAATTGAGTCCCACAAGAGACCATGCTGAGGTATAGAGTATCTTCGGATGTAAAGGAGTGCCTAAGCAAACAACTCGTTGACTTCTAACATAAGAAAAAGAAAAACCCAATAAGGACACACAAACAAACACAAATAGATTCTCATCCGAGCCTTAAAAATTTTGCTTTTCTCCAGATTGAACGTCTGCAAGAACCTACTCTCCCAATTTGAGGACCAAGGGGTTGCATAGAAGTTCACGTAAATAAAGAAATGCTGGCTTCTCAAGACTTAATGCAAAAACAAATCCATTCTGTGACAAACGATAAAAGACAGAGAAAGGAGAGTCATTTGCCTTGTTGACGCTAGGAACAAGCTCCTGCAATGCCCTGATTCGTTCTGCTATTCTTTCTCGACGCAACTGCACCAGAAAGTGAAAACCAAGAATGATTCCATCATAACCTTAAGGGAAAGGAAAAGAATGAACATAAAAAAGTAAAAGTCAATAATATCAAATTATAGCCTGGATACTATTTCCATAAAATCTCAATGGTTTGTTATCTTGCATCAAGCTTACCCGCTCAGCAATGCTGTGAGGATCTGTGGCCTGTCCTCGTCTGGCCCGAACCCTTGGTCGCATTGCCGGCGCATGTGGGACAATGGTAGAAGGAATTGGTTGTCCATGGTACACCTACATAAACGCAGAAGGTTCATCACCAAGAACTACTTCCACTAAACACAGTCTACTTTTGAAATACTACATCCTTGCCCCATCACAACCAAAAAACAAAAAAAGAGGGTAACTAATTTAGTAGATTCACATTCATGAAGACCGTAATTCACACTAGCCACAAAAAAAAAAAAAAAAGAAGACCTGGGTAAAAGATGTAAACATACAGTTTTAAACCGTTAATCATATTTCTTTATCTGACATGTAGATATTAAACTCATATGTAAAGAGAGAAAGCAACAACAAAGCATTAGAACTTTGCCGTGAAATTACATTCAAGAATAACTTGCAAACCCATGACTCTTTACCTGCTACGTTTTGCTCTCAAGCTCACACCATTTTCCCCTTTTCCTCTCAAATAATGCCATTTTTTTGTTCTTCCTCACAATTAAAATTCCATTGTCAACCTAATAATCTCTCCACACAAAAACCAAACTTCAATCACTTCTCTTCTTTCTTCTAATCCACCTCTCTCTGTTTCGTCGCTATCAAACAAGTCGACCCAAAAATAAATAAATAAATAACTCCTCACTCGATTCCAATACTACTTGTCAACTTCCCTGACTTCAAAGCAAGAAATGAAACACAAACACAATTTTAAAAAATTAAAATTTCCATTTCTTCTCCAATTAAATCACTTCAAGCAAGCCAATTCAAACGAAAAAGAGGAAAAACATAACCACTGTAGCCTTACATTCTTCACAGACGATGCTCTACCGTCAACAACAACGTCGTCTCGAAATCGTTTCCCGCTCCCGGACGCCTCCTCGGGCTTCAAAAACCCAGCTTTCCCCTGCTCCAAGCTCAACCCTAGCGGAAACACCGATCCAGGGAACCCGCCGCCGCCCACTGCGGGCATATGTCCCGAGCCGTCGCCGGAGCTGAGCTGCAGCATCATCGCACCGGGCGGCGCTCCGGCCAGTCCACCGCCGTCGGCTCCCGATAAGTTGCTGTCGGCGGAAGCGAAGGAGGGGAAACCGAGAATCTGCTCGAGGAAATCGTCGGCCGGAGTCTCGGAAGGGTTGTTCGCCATGAAAATGGAGAAGAAGAAGAAGCCGAGTTTGGTTGAGGAGTTCTGACGGCTTCGAAGAGCATCTACTTCTACATGCAACAGAGAGAAATCCAAGTTGTTGTTGTTTTTATTTTTCTTTTTTTTTTTTCCCCCCTTTCTCTTTTACTCGCAACGTACCGAGGGCGAACAGACGAAGGAAGACGAAAAAGGGCAGGGGGCATTATCCTGGTTAAAAATGTTTCTCTTCTCCAAAGAGGGGTTGTTTTTAGGAAGAATTACATGTCCATACCATTTTGTCTTTCATGCCATTAGTATTTTAGGGTGTTTAGAAGTGGTTCTTACCGTTCAGTTCTCACCACAGACTCAATTATAAACAATATAAAGCTCTCACATGTTACAATAACAATAAAAAAAATTGCTACAATATAAAACTCTCATATACTACAATAAAAATAATTTCCACCGTTAATTTTTATCGTACTTTCAAACACCCATTTAATAGTTGGACCATAATATCAACTGTGGCAATTAAAGTCAAAATGAAAATGACAGGATCTGCCGCTGTCTCCGTTGATTGTTGTTGGTCTCCTTTATAATTTTATTATTTATAAAATTATAGGTTTTAATTTAATATATAATATATTTTTTAAATTAAATTTTATTATTTTATTAATAATAAGTTAAAACCTCACAAAATTAAATAAAAATGCTCTTCTTGTTGTTACTATGATTTTGTGAATGAATGTCCGCGGCCATCAAACTTTTATTAATGCGTTAAAGATTTTTTTTTTCCTTTTTTTTTTGGTTTTGGCTAAAAGAAAGTTTTTTTTTTATTTTTTTTCTTTTTTTTTAAATACTAGTTTATTTTACAGGGTGATACATGATGTTTGGATTTTTTTTTCTTTTTTAGGACAAATGTGCAGAAATTTTAAAGCTTGATTGGTACAAGAGAAAAGCACGATAAGGGATAGGGGTAGCGATAGGGAGTGGGACCTACGTCAGGCCCACAAGAGTAAATTATATAATATATCATTTTTTTACTATCATTATTGTATTTAATCATTATTTTTTATTTTTTTGATTCGTATTATTTCTTTTAGCTAAAAAGATCAAAATACCCTTAAATAGTATATATTTGTTGAACCCGTATCTAAAACACTTAACGATCAATTTTGCCTTTATATTCTTTAAAAATAGTATGTTTTAACTTTTTAATATAAGTGATAAAATTAAAAAACAACATCAATAGCTTTTTTCTAATTTTGCCCATTAAAAACAAAATTTCACTATTTTTTTTACTACTCTTCTCCCTTGAAATCTTATAAATTGCATGAAGGGGTAGAATTAAAAAAAAATCAATTATGTCTTAAGTTTTTTACTTTGAAATATACTTGTACTTTAAACTTAAAACTCTAATTAAATTATAATATTATGAAAAATATTTTTGGGGTTCAAGTTTTAAAAAGTGAATTAAATTTTATTACATGTTCATTTTAATCAGAACAATAATAAAATAGATAAAACAATGACAAAAATAAAGACAAATTTAAATATATATAATTACTTGTAATTTTAGTTTAAAATTATTGTTCTATCACATCCCCTAAAAAAAATCTAGCACCACGACCATATGGAGACTAGAGTTGCAAAAATAATGAAAAGGGAGGCGGGTCGAGCTACTCGAATTTTTACAAGAGAATTAAAAAAAAAATTATCTAATTGGGTTGGTCCGGCCTAACCCAATCTGAGGCTTTGACCAAGCTTGTGCCAAAAGAGCAGGCCGACGTAAATCGATAGCTATAAGGTAGAGTAATAGAAAAATTTTGAAACTTATAACGGGGCTAGCCCGCTTGACCGGCCCAAATTGATAGCTCTAATAGAGACTCATAGAAATATTTTGAGACTCATAGTTGCTTGATAGGAGAGAAAAGTAGAGAAAAGAACCTTGTTATGTTCTCTCTTGATATTAAGGGATTAAAATGGTGATTAACACCAAACACAACACCTAAGATTAGTTTAAAAAAGATAAAGGTATTCTCCTTTCTCTCAATTATCCTTATCCGGTTCTACCAAACACAACCTAAAATGATTAATGTTTGAACATATTATAAGGTTAATGATACACATTGTCTAATTATATTTATTAACTTGAAATATAAATTCAGTATGTAAATATTCTATATATATCGTTAGAATTTTAATTTCATAACAATCATTTGCTTTTATGTTTAAATTTTCTCTATATTACATATGTGAAAGGATTTGAACTTAATTTAGAAAAGTAATATACGTGAATAACTATACTTCATGAATTAGAATTGAGCGTTAACACACGCAGCGTCAAGACTCAAAAAGCTTGGGCGGAAAAAAATTAGACATGTCCTTGAAGTAAATTAAGGCCTGGGCCTGAATATAGTAAAAAACTTGAAATTATTATTATAAAATTAAACTTCAATATAATATTCATACTATCTTAAAAAACATAATTACTTATATAGTAATTATTTTAATATATTATTTTAGGACATATGTTTAATATTTACAAATTGAAATCATGTTGTAATCCATAAACATAATTAAGCTATTTGTCTTGTTAGACCTGCTTCCAAACCATGAGGTGAATGTGTTTTGTTATTCATTGTTATTTTTCTTTAGGCAATTTATAAAGCAAATTAGGATCGGTACAATATATGAAGTTTAGTTACTTATTCATACTACTTTTATATGTGATTTTTCATAAAAGTGATTTCTCCAAATATCTAAAAATGGTGTTTCTTTTGATATTTGGGTTAGCAACATGATTCAAAACAAGATTACGTGGAAAATGAGGAGTTTCCTTCTATAAGACAGAGCTTAATCATTGTGTCATGGGAAAAAAATAATAAGAAAAAAGTACCTTTACTCCTTTAGTATTAAACAAGATAATTCATTCTAAGTTGGAGGAAAATTACATAATATGCCACGTTTTTTAAAATATATTTATTTATATCACACTTAAAAAAACTGTCACACTACTATTCTATTATATGTTTTAAGTAGGATCGCACTTAAATATGTATGCATTTGTCAAAAAAAAAAAGTTTCAAAATATGATATTTATTAAACTTCCCTGGGCAAGGCTAGAGCTATCATAGGCCTTATCAAGTGCTCCCTTAAACTTTTGCTCTGTTTTTTAACTTTTTTTTTTTTTAAATCTTGGTCAGTTACATCCTGAGGACATCTCCACCCTAATATACTAAAATAGTGTAACTGTTATATCAAACAATAACTTTATCTCAAATGTAAATTTGAAATTTTTTTCATTATATAACTGACATTTTGTATTTTTTTCCATATAAATTAACCATGAGATAATATAAAAAATGAGGGACATAAAAGAAATTTTTTTTATTTTTTTAAAGCAAAAATTAATTAATTTTGTTCAAAACTATGAAGTTGTGGTCAAAATAGAAAACTATAATTTAATTTGTGAAGTTCTTTATAAATTAAGTAAACTTAATAAATAGAAAAAATAAAAAAATGGTGTTGATGAACGGTAACACGTCAGATTTGACAAGCTACTGTTTTTTGCATACACATGTGTGCCAATTTGGGTGAAGGAATTGGCACTAAGTTGAAGTACTCCACTAGCCTCATTCCCACTTTTTTCTCACCAAAATGGTGAGAGTTGGAGATGTTCTAATTGTTGGTTCACAAGTTCGCGTATATTCAACTGTTAACAAAAAAAAACTCATATTTTCATTTTTATCTAAAATAAAATAAAAATATATATATTGTTAGAAAAAATGGGCATGCTTAAATTGTTGTTTTAGTTTAGAGTTTAGTTCAAATTATTCGCTTCTTAGATTTTGTAACGCCTTAAGTGGGGGTTAACAGTTTTTATTAAATAAAATGAAGATTAGAAAATAAATATAAATCATTAAAGTAATTCGTCCGGGACTTAAATAAAGACTCTCAAATTAAAATAAAAACATAAACAAATAAATACACCACAGTTTAATATAGCACCTTAAATTTTAATAATATACAATGTCATCATCATCATTTCAACCCTCAACAAATCTTAATACAGTCATAGAAAGTAACAATAAATGCTTACATTATCATGAAGATTATTCTTTGCATTCAAAGCCATCCCAACGTAATATAGCTACCTAGCTTCTCCAACTATTTTTCTTGTAGCCATCTCACACTGAATAAGTCCTGAAAAGATGAACATATCAGGGAATGAGCAACAACATGCTTAATAGGGAAAACCATTACTCACCTTAAGGTTTTATTCATTACCACATTAAATCTACATGGTTAGTTAATTTACATCATATACCAGATTATGAGGTTTATTATGATCATATCTTGTGGATACCATAGTTAACCATTACCGGGTTTCACACTTATACATACATATAAATATTACAATTCATCATTATTCCTAGGTATCCACATTAAATAAAGTAATACTTCACTTATCGAAACCCAAATGGGCGTGCTTGGCCACCCTCCAAACATTCCGAGGGTATTCCGGTGAGGGGACATCAAGCCCGAGTCCTCACCAAGTCGATTTCTGTACAGTGCTTTCTGAGACTTTCGACCCAAGGAAGCGTCATCATCTTCCCCTTATTTTACCTTTTAGGGTATTCGTGCCCAAGGACGTAACCGCCACCCTCTTCACGTCTCACCATTTCTCAATGTTCCATCATTATTTATAGAATCAATTTTTCTAACCATGCTTTCCAACTTATAACAACATATGTTAGTTCATTATGTTCCTCGCTAATCAATACAGGGCGAGTTCATGTCATAGTTTCATATGTGATTCTCATATAATAGTAGTTCAACATAGATATATATATCTAGTGGTAAAACAATCAATTTAAATTCCATAAAAACCTCACAAAAGATGAGTAATAGAATCCCTACCTTTCAAGCTTCTCAACAATTTTTTAATCTCCGAATAATTAACGTAAGCTCCACACACCCTTGATCCTAAGGTGTGCATAAGGACAATTAAAACTAAAGCACAAGATGTAACCATATCCATAAATGAATTAAGTATAAATCTATATATTCTAGTTTCTAATAAGATTCATAAATCACTTAGGACGGTCTTGGAAAGGTTGCAAGACAATCAAGGATTAGAAGGTGAACAAAG
>CAMOHE010055304.1:0-18806 GCA_946598075.1 Artocarpus hirsutus
TTAGGCTGTCCCTCATTGTCATGGGCAACTGCATTAGCCACTGCCTTTTCTTTCTTCTTCCCTTGCCAATTTGGTGGATAGCCAACAATTTCAAAGCAATTCTCTTTAAAATGCCCAGATTTCTTGCAATGCTCGCAGTACTTAGCTTTCTTGTTTTGCTTCCAATCTGCATTGACTTTGAATGCCGCCGGTTGTGCAGTAGGTAGTTTTGCCAAGGTGACCTCTTCTGAGGTTAATAGAGAATAGGCATTTGACAAGCTTGGCAGAGGGTCCTTGCATAACACATTCGTTCTTACCACTCTAAAAGAATCATTGAGTCCCATCACAAATTGGTGAAACCGCTCTTCTTCCTTCTCCCTTGCAGCCACACCGCATGTGCAGCCACTGCAGCCAGCCATGTGTGGTTTTGAGAAGGTGTTGAGTTACTCCCAAAGACTCTTCATTTTGGCATAATATGTTGAAATGGACATATCGCCTTGACGGGTGTTTACCATTTCTCTTTTAATCTCCTGTATTCTAGGGCCACTTCCTTGCGAAAAACGCTCCTCTAGCTCTCTCCACATGCCTTGTGCGGTGTCGTGATATATAACACTGTCGTGCAATTCCTCGTTCAAGGAATTCAAGATCCACGACATGACCATCGAGTTACAAGTAATCCAGCTTTCTTCATTAGGATCACCCTCTGGTGGCTTTGGTAGTCTTCCATCAACGAACACCATTTTGTGTTTAGAAACCAAGGCATTTGTTATGGCTCTTTTCCAGGTGGAATAATTTGTGCCCTTCAAAGGATGGCTCACCGATTGATCTCCAGGCCTATCGGAGTTGCTCAGTTGGTAATATAGTGAATCATTTTTGCTTGACACCTTACGGTTGGAGGTTGCCTCTGTGGTGGTGTTGATCGATTCTGCCATTTTCTTGGTGGAACACTAGAACCGTTCTGATGCCATGTAAAAGAAATTGAGAATCGTGTATATGATACAATCAAAGAGCAACAGCAAGCACTTAGGCTATATACATCAGTTTTCCTAAAAATAATAATAATGATAATAACAATATATAGAAAGTAAATAATTATGGTGTATAAAACTGGAAACTATCATATGCATGATTTATATATTAATATGAAATCAACATCTCCTATATGAGGCAAGATTGGCTGGCACTAGATAGGTCAACGATTTTAATGATAATGCATGATCTGCATATTACCCACATGGAAACTGAATTTCAACACGTAAATTCATCAAAACAACTTGCAAACAAAAACAAAAGTCTAGGGCATTCACAATACCACAAATCATCCCTAAATTCTATAAAATTTGCACAATTCCAAGGCTTTTCATTTTAACAATCATATCCCTTTTTATTAGATTATTTTCTATGATTCCTAATCTTGAATAGCATTAAAATTATGCTCATATCATGTCCCAAAGTCTATTTATACAACCAAAGAAGGAAACCTAAAATTAGTTGACAAATTCTCACCTTAGTGGAGCAACTTGGACTTTTCACCTTCAATTTCACTTTTCCCACTTCAAAAGGATGAAACCAAGGCTTATGGTCTTTCTAAACACTTAAAATAAACCTTAAAATTGGCCAAAAGATTTAGATTCTAGGTTTATACCCTGTCTTATAAGATTGAAACTCAAAACTGCAAAATCAAGCTTACCTTGATTAGTTTCAGTTTTTTTCTCCTATCACTGCTCAAACCTTGACCAAGACACTTGAAGATGGGCTTATCTTCTTGAACCCCAGCTAGAAATGGAGAATTATTCCATAGAAAGATCAGAATTAGGAGAAAGTGAGTTGAAATGAGCTCACTTACTTGCTTAATTCCTTTTAAAGTACCCAATACATATCTCAAATTACTTAACACTTAAGTACTCTCTTATTAGCTTAATTAGTGTCCCTCTTTTAAAGCTTACACATCAGCCATTTAGCGTCAAAAACACTCATACACAACCCTAATTTAAAGCTAAACCATAGCTACTCGTTTAACTTAATAACTTAGGTGTACTTGCTCATACCAAATTTTCAGTACACGGAAAATGCTAGTTTTTAAACTTTAATAGTTTTTTACCTAAACTTTACCAAATTTTCTAAATCTCTTTCAAATACACTCAAACATTGGATAACATGACTCCTTGCTCAATTTTCAACTTGTTGAAACCCTAATTAAGTCTGTAATCTTGAATACCAAAAGGTCACTTGTTTAGGGTTTTAAAGTAAACTTACCAACAAAGCACACATCATTCTCTTATAAGAGACCTTGTATCATTTTTAATAACATTCTACGAGATTCTTTACTTGCCATAAAGACTCATTTAATCATTATTCTAACCACATACATAACTTCGCTTCACACAAAATGACATTTTCAGCATAAACAGCTTCAAAATCATCATTGAACTTCTAATTTCAACTCATCTATTATAATGACATATCAAACACTGTTAGAATTTACTTTTCTATTTTTTCAAACTGGATCCATCTTTAGGAAACCCCAAGTCACCTATATATTCAAATGAAATTGTACGAAATATATTTTTGAAAATGATATACGCTATTAATATAATTAAACATATCTCAAATAATTTGAAACATTATATAATGTCATGAAATCATGCAATGCATTGACCAATAAGTATATGAGAATACCGGGCATCACATTCCGTCTGAGATAAGCCGGTAAATTCTGCTTCATCAGTTTTTTATTCCAGAAAAAAGGAAAAAAAACTCCCTGTGGACTGTTAAGCATTGAAGTGGTGACATGCATTCTTTTTTTGGCAACAAATTTAGAAAAGAGAAAGTACTGGTAACTTTTAGCATCTCAAAGTACATCCTTTAAAGTTATAAGAATCCAGCCAGGCTGAAGCATCTCGGTCCCAAGGGACCAATGGGACCGAACACTCGTAGATGGAGTACTCCATCTTATCTTCTTACTTCTTACACTATATTAAAAGTGGCCAAGTGCAACTCCCTAGGGTCACGAAAGGAGGGACAAAATGTTTTGTCTGTGAGTGAGTGGGACGAAACGTTTCGTTCCCTTTTTTTGCTTTTCCTGCAAGACGTTTCGTTTTTTGCTTTTATAAATTGCTTCATCCCTTGTAGAGAGACGCAAAATTTAATTTCCTCAAATTTTTAACTTTTTTCCTGCTTAATTGCTACCCCACAAACACACACCCGCTTTTTCAAAAAATTTTCCAATTTTTCACTTTTCCTTCCCCCAACCACCCGCCTTCCATTTTCTACCATTTTCTTCTTCTTTTTTTTTTGAAATTTTTTTTCTTTCTATTTGCATATTCATATTTTTTATTTGTTCAGCTTTTTTTTATCCTTTATAACTTCATTTGTTTTGTTTGAAGTACTACATCTTTTTTTTTTTTGGCTTTTTTATATCTCATTTCTTGTGTTTTTTTAAAGGGATTTGTTGCATTTTTAACATACACATTCAAAATATTTCTTTCTTCTAATTTATCTATATTATATAACTATTTCTTTCAAATATATAGTTGGTTAAATCTTTTGTTGGATGTGATTTTTATGATTGTTGCTGTCTCCTAATTTCTTTATTGGAATATTATTTCTTTTAAAATGTGTCTTATTTAAACATAATTTTTTTCTTTTTTATGTATATTATTCTCTAATTAAATTTTTATAAGTTTTACCCAATCTAAATACTTGCTTCAAAAACATATCATTGATCATTGTATGCATTTAAATTTCTGCGTAAAAGAATCAACAAACTAAATATGAATGTGCTTTCAACTAGTATTATTTATGTAAGTAGGACATAGGTCTGCTCATGTTCGTTCAGAAAAATTTTATCGTAAACTATATAGATGTTTGGAAGAGAACCATAAAGAGTTTTGAACCCTCCAATGTTGTAATATAAACTAAAAGTATGTTATACCATGAAAATTGCACACGTTATAATTTGTGGTGTAAATTATAAAGTTGAAACTCTTTCCTCAAACATTTTATATAAAAAATTGCCAGCTGTTATGCTTATCTATTAAAAAAATAAAAAAAGAAACTATTAGTTTGATATATATTTTTTATTTAATATAATCTTAAGTAAATTAATTTTTTAGAAATACACACTAGTGGTTGGTATTCCTTATTCTAAAAAGTTTATTTTTCAAATAATGCATATACAGTTATTTTGTACTTTTTAATAAACATTTATGCTTTTGTGTGAGATAACATTTTAGTTAAAAAAAAAAGTTTCAATTATGATTCAAATTGTGAATCAAAATAGATACTTTAAAAATTTGATATTTTTAAGAAAATAACTTTTAGAGAGAGATGGAATTTTCTTTGACATGATTGTAAATATATAATTATTAGTTTTTATGTTCAAGCCATTAGGCTTCCAGTAAATTAGTTTTTTGGTTTTTTAAGTCTAGAAACTTCCAATAGGATTTCGATGATTTTCTAAAAATAAATGTCTACAGAGTTTTTGACAAAATGAAGTGAACCAATTTTGATTAAAAATACTGTAACATGTGAGAGTTTTATACTATATAAACTTTTTATTTTTTTTATTAACAAGAGCTTTTCACTATATTTTTTCTTCACTCATGAGTTCTAACTCATTCTGTCAAATATCTTATAAGGTACCACGAATTCTTAAAAAAAGAAGAAGAAGAAGAAGACTTTAAAATTTATTTCTTTGTTTCTTAGTTAACGTTTAGTTAAAGGCACCACCGTTCACGCCGTGTTATTGTACCCAAGCCCATTCTACGAAAGTGTTACTGCAGTGGAGAGCCCGAATTCCGCGATTTGATCAGCTTATGTCAAGTAATTTTTTCAGAAAATCGGATGTCTTACCACTTTATTGGAAATGCCAAGGTCCGTTTAAAATTTTTGGACGGTATTTATTATAAAATTAACTGCCAATCCTTATCTACTATTAAAGTGTTTAGGAGAGTGGTCTAAACCATCAATTTGAGTTTGAGACTGTAGCATATAAGAGTTTTACATTGTAGCTTTTTACTATAACATGTGATAGTTTTAAACAGTTTACAGTTTAAACTATTGGTTTAAGCTACTCTTTCAAAAACCCTATATATTATCCGTGTTATTGTCTATTGGTTAGTATCTATTGTGATACTAGCTGGTATTTGTTGTGAAACTTATTATCAACTGGTATCCATCGAAAACCGTCGTTAGTAGCAAGGACCGACCGTTGGTGGAGCCAGGTCGTGCTAAGTGGGGGTAAGTGCCACCACTCATTTTTAAAAATTTAGATTTTCACCCTTTTTTTGTCCTTAATTTGAAATAAAATTAGTCATATTCTCATAAAATAATTTAAATATAATGTTATATCCTACGAAATAATTGAAATATATTGATATAAGCTCATGAAATAATTGAAATTTATTATTGTATCTTTGTCCCGAAAAAAATAAGAATTATGCTCTCAATCATTAAAGTGTGTGGTTATATATCTTCACTTAATAAACTACTATTTTTAATTTTTACATAGTGCTTTCGTTGAGAAAAAGTTCTGATTTTGCTGAAACCGATGTACTATTATCACGTTTTCTCTGACACATACGTATTTTATATATATATATATATTATATATATATATCAGTCCTTATAAGGCATGATTAACATGCTTATATGCTTGGCTTGCATTTCATTCTACACCTGCTTGCTTTCAGTCAGCCAACATTCCTTTTGTTTTTTCTCTCTTTTTTTGCTTTTGTTCTAGGAAGAAGCATTGTCATGTGTGTGCTTTTGTTTTTTTTTGTTTTTTTTTGTATGGTTTAATGAAGCGGTGTGCAAGATTGAAATTGCTTTAATTCAAAAAAAAAAAAAAAAAAGCGCTATTCGTCAGCTTCGCTTGGCTGCTCTGTTTGTTTTTGCTTTTTTATTTATTTTTTTATTTTTTTAGTTTTTTATTTTTTGCACATTTTGTCATTTTGGGCAAGTAAGTCGGCAACATGAAGAGAAGGGCATGACGTCGAATGTTTTGTGTAATGGGCTCGAGGAAAAGGAGCTTGGGCCTAATAAATTATCTAATGGGCTTGAGAAAGAAGTTTGGCAAAATAATGTGATTGGACTTACAATTTTACTACATAAAGAAAAATAACATAGAAATAAAAAATAATATAAAAGAAAGTGCAATGAATAAAAAAAAAGTTGAGAACAAAACAAGATGTTTAACAAAGGAATTATAGAAAGAAAATGAGGAGAGATAAAGTAAAAAGAAAGAGAGAAAGAAAGTAAAGAAAAAGATTTAAGTAAATAATATGTTGGAGAATGATAAAAAAAAAAATGTAAATATTAGAAGAGAAGAAGTGTAAAATATATCAATTCAAAGACTACTTTTAGCTTTCAACTGATTAGGAATAGAAAAGAGAGAAATGTTAAAAGGATCATAAATTGAGAAGAAGAATAATAAGAGAAAAATACGTTACTCATAAAATCGACTTATCGTTACTCCTATGATACTCGATAACAATAATTTGATCAAATTGTTGAATTACCTCTTTAAATTATTATAATGATAATTTTTACCTTTGAATCTCTTAACAAAATGTATAATTTTTAACGATAGCTAGTTTCAATTTGGTGATGACCCAGCTTTGTATATCGTAAAAAAAAAACTTTTCATAACTTATAAACATTCTTACGTAGTAAACTTGTATGTGAAAGTATGAAATAAAAATTTTCTTTAAATCATAAAACTTTCATCAAAACTTTTATTACAACAAACACTATGACTATTCTACGTTACTTTCAATATTTTACAACAGCAATCATGCTTGTATAACATAGTACATATTTAACAGCATAAACCGAAACCATTTTTGTTTTCTATTATACAACAAAACCTTCTTTTAAACAGTAGCAGATTAAGCCATAGTGGTATCCATAACTTAAACTTTGTATATTGTCCACACACTGTGTCCTATTCATCATTTCTTATTCCAGCTTCTTGGCGGGATTTCCTAAAGCATGAGGGAACTAATTGAGATTCTGCTCAACAAGTTCATACATGTCTTACAAAACATTTTAAACATATACTGTCATGCCCTGGAGTACCGTTAGTGACGTGGTGGATTAATTAAGATAATTAAACCAAAATTTTTTATGAAAAATCACCAATTAAACGTTTTGAGTTTTTTAAAAAGACGTGATAGTTTAAAAATACTTAAAGCAATTACCATTATTTTAAAACAGTTAATCATAAAATAGAATAATAAAGACAAATAAACATGAGCCAGGCCCCACGGATCTACTTTAGTGCGCACACATGATATCGCAATAAAATATTATAATTACAGTCTAGTATGAGAGATTAGAAAATTTAAATAATACATGCCTTGATTGAAGTAGGGAAATAACCTAAACAAAATTCCTACGTCTCACTAGTTTGTCTTGTGGTCTCTTAGTTGGTCTTAAGCTGCAATCCACCTATAGGAAAATGTTTAAAAAACAAATAAAGAAAGGTCAGCGGAAGGCTTAGTAGAACTAGATTTAGAAAACATTAATTCGAAATATAAATTTTCATATTTGAGAATAATTTACAAAATTTCAGAAGAATGAAAAAACATATTAAAATTCATCCTTACCTTTAGAATCCCTATTCATTTGTAATTATTCCTTATTATTTGTTCTCTGGCAAAGCCATAGTGTCACTATCATAGTGGCCTAGTTGGGTTTCGGGACTTGCCCCAAGGTCGCACTCTCCACGACCTGATATGTGTATGGTATCATGCCCCGGTTTATCATTCCAAATGGTGCTAGTTGGCACGTTTGGTATCTTATTATTATTATGTTCTATTTTATCGGATATTCTCATTACGTTCATTATTTGATTCTTTATGATCATACATTTTTCAGCAAGTAAAGAAAGTTACTAAGAAGTTCATCTTAATCATTTTCTTGAAACTCATTTTAAAGAAATTATTTTGTAAGAAGTCATTTTGAAAGAAGTCATTTTGTGGCCAAAGGCCCCCTTTTGAAAGCATTTAAAACATTGTCATTTATTAGTAACAATTTGAAAGAATCTTTTGAGGTCAAAACTATTAAAAACCTAGCTACCAAGAAAGGGGGTAGAAGTCTTACCTCGATGCTTTGCATCAAGACCCAACATTGTAGTCCCAACCTGCCATACGTTAGTTATACGGAATCAAGATTAACCTTAAAAGTAAACTAAGCTTTATCAATATTGAAGTCAAAATATTATATGCTACTATGCTGTGTCATGATGTCTAAGTATGCTTTTAAAGTTCACAAAATCACATCATGAGGTTAAAATCTTTATCTAGGTTTTAAATGATGAAAAACAGACGAAAAACGATGAGTTTTCATGAAGTTCGGTCGGCCTGTCGGAATCCCAGGTCTGGCCTACCGAACTGCACAGTTTGGCCTGCTGGCCATGCAACATCGGTCAGCCGAACTAGCCTAGGTTTGGCCTATTGACCAGATAAATCTGGCCTACCGAACATTGGCCAAACTGGAAAAACATGGGAGATTCGAGACTTTGAGTTTCGGCCTCTAGCTTAAAATAAAATTTTAAATCTATTTTTCAAGTCCCAAAGCATATAAAATATTCATAAATGATAAATAAACATAGTAGAACACATTTAAACAACTTTAAGCAGGATTTTCATAGAAATTCCAAAGAAATCTGAAAATAGAAAAAAAGAGAAAAAATGCAATTCGATCTGATTTTAGTGAAATCAAGCCTAAATTCTAGATGATTTGAGTTTTACTAACTTAGATTGAAGGTTTTCTAAGCTCTAGAAACTCAAATTTCAACATTTGAATGAAATTTAGAGAATTGGGAAAAAGTTTGAAATTTTGAAAGTTTAGTAAACTAACCTCAAATTCGAGCTTGAAATCAAGTTTATGGAGAGCAAATCTTGCTTCTTGAGCTTCTAATCTTGTGGGGATTTAAGGCTTGAGCCACGTTTTTGGAAACAAAAATGAAAAGAGAGGGAGAGAGAAGATATGAAGAAGAGAAGAAAGGAAGAGAGAGAGACCTGAAAGAGAGTGAGGGAAAGAGAGGGAGAGTGAGAATTAAATAGAAGAAAATGTGGTTCTACAGAGTAAAAATCATGTTCTAACACATTGTTTTGAAATTAGGACATATCGGGTATTTGACAAATTGTTTTGTTTCAAAATTTAAAAAATACAAAAAGATAATTAAAAGTGAGATAAATTTAAAATATACTACAAAATGTTTAAATTTAAATCCAAATCACATTAAGGCATACTGATCCATTATTTACATGTTAACCTTAATTAAATTCTAGGTGTTACATATACAAACATCATTACAATGCATGACTCTATTTATGCTTCTTTATGAACTTTGTTTTATTTTACTTTATTTTCAACCATGGGTCCAACTGTACGTACAGTATGCATAAGACCATAGAATAACGAGGCTATAACTTAATTTGATCATCCCCTCAAGCAGGGATCCACACCTTTCCGATCCACTTCCTAGGTCTGGAGGTTTAAACTTGTTAAATACCTCACATCAAGGAGGCTGATACGACACTTCTTTATCTTTTCTCTCATCTTTGGATTACTAACTATATAATCTTAGTGCACATGCTTTATGCCATGTCTTAACATGTATACATGGATCATTTATTGAAAAGCACTTCAAATGAAAATATTTTCAATCAACCATCAAGCATTAACAATTACAATCTCATGCCATAGGTGAGATTAGAACTTACTTGGTCCTCGTATTAATGTTTTAACTAAACCTTTCCCTTTATAAGATGTGAATCGATTCTATGTCCTGTTAGAGCGATGCTTAATCGTTAGCTAATGCTTTAACTACTTTATGCTTCCAACTTCACAAACTATTGTCAACCTTACATTAGTTTTTCATTTATCGTAGGATAAAGCATTTTTCCTTAAAAGGGTTTGAGGCTCGTTTTTGAATTATTTCTAAAGCTTTGTAGTTGAATTTCACAACTTAAAATTCATGTTGTTTATTATAAATCTCTTTTCACACCCATAATAGTCTCAATGAGAACTCAACTTTTGTGTCTAAACTCTTTCGAAAACAAAAGCTTTTGAAGTTGTTTTAAACTAATTCCTTAAATAGCTGATTTGAAAATCATTGTTTTATCATCACTTGATTCATTTAGGAGTTGTAGAAAGTTTCGTCATTGAAGTTGTTTGTTTCAATGTTTGCAACAAAAATCATGTTAAACTCAAAACTAATTTGGCCTTTAAACATCTCAAAAACACAAATCTTTGAAATCCATTGTACTTTTTGTTACAGCAAAAAGTGCAATGGTCTAACTCATTTGCTTTTGCTTGTTTATGCTTTTACCTTAAATTTTTTTGACTTACCCTTAAGCATACGAAAGACAACCTAGCAACATCATATGATTTTCCTTTTAAACCATAGTCCATAACATTTGTCTCACACTTAGTATGCATGACTATTCAAAATATAACATTTCTTAGGGTTTGTATTCAAAAGTTCTGAAAACACTTGTTTCTTGTTCAACAATCATAAACCTCTTATTCTCTATAAAAAAAAAAAAGAGGTCCACAAAACACTTTAACCATACTTAAACATAGCCAATAAGAACTCCTTCTTTAACTTCAAATTCCATAAAACATAGTCAATGAAAGTTAGGGTTTTTATCTTAAGATCTTCTTGAAACCTTCTTTAGAGTGATGTGCTTTGATTTTAAGGACAATTAATGGTTGGAACTTGACAAAAAGAATTAGAGTTTTATGGTAGGAGATTTGAAGAGAAAAGGTGGAGAAAGTAAGGTCTTGAATTTCGCTAAGTGTTAGGTCTTTACAGGCCAAGTCTAGTGGTATTTTTGTAAATAAAATTGTCTAAATTCTTACCCTTCCTAATCCTAAGGCCCACGAAATTATTAAGAAAAGTGTAGAATTTTCTACACTTTTGAGGAAGAAAAGTTTAACTTTTACTTTTTGAGTTTTTTGTTTAAATTTATATTGTGTAGAATTTTGCCTATATTATTAGTATCCCTCCTACAACCTTCCACTAGCTTCTACATTCTTTCATGATTATCCATATTTTTTGTTCAATTAAATTTTTATACTGTATCATTTTATATATTATAACTCCGATATTGTATTTCTGTTGTAGAATCTGTTACCTTAGATTCCTCAACAGTTTTACTGCTAGCCTTTTTTTTTACCTATTTATCATTTAACTTTTATCCTAATGCCTTTAAATATTCACTTATGAATATTTGTCATAAAATTTGGATTTAACAAAAGTTCTTGTGACATTAGAATCAGTATTTAAGTACTTAACAAATTTTTGAGTTCAAACTCATAAAATTTGTTTACATAAAATAAATTATAGTTCATAAAGATTACACACATTTCACATTGATTACAAAACTTTATATTTACATGAAATTTCTAAAGACATTCATTGTTTAAATCTTCTCCTAGCTGTTGATTTAAACTAACAAATTTTTTTTGGATTTTACAGATTCATCAATAATACACATTTTAATTAATTAATAGTATTGAAACAAACATCATGTATATAATCACGTGCGTAGCACTGTAGTTACTAGTATAATTATATATAAGAAATCCCAAACATCGACGAAACTTACCAAAAATAACCCAAAACAAACCAGAAACTTGAGATCTCAACGCCCAAAAACAAAAGGAGTTGGTGGCCATCGACTCCTTAAAAACAAGATCTTGTCGGTGAGATCTCTTTGGAAATCAGACGCCCAAAAGGAAGACAAGTTCTCCTTAGAAACAATGAGGAGGAGCCGTTGGTTGCAGATTGAACTAAGCTCACGTCTCGACCTCTCTTCTCGAGGGATGACATTGCAATCCAGGTTCTTACAGGTGGGGCCAATGCTCTGTTGTCCCAAACTTGATAAAAATACAAGCACAAGACAACATGGGTCATTGCAAGAATGTCGCCAATTTTAGGCTAGGATTGATTTTTTTTTTTTTTTTTTCAATCCACAAGTTCTACAATAGGGGTTTTTACAAGAATGCCGCAAATTCTAGAGTGGGATTGATTTATGTCAGAACGAAAAAGTACTTATAGAAAATGCCACATTTATGTCACACAAAATATTGAGAATACAAAATTTTTCCCTTAAGCAAATATACCCTTAAGTATTATAGTTTTTTGTTGATCAAAATGGTAAAATTATTTAACAAAAGTAATTTTGTTTAAATAATATGGAAGTGAATGCGAAACTTTTCGAGGTGTGACAAAATTCAATTAATTAGGTTTTTTTTTTTTTTAATTGTGATATTTTTTTCTTAATATCTCAAGATAATAGGAGAATGAGATGTGCTTGAGCCATTGAGCCGGCCTAGGGCTTAGGTTTTTAATATTGGGCTAGCATGAGTAAAAGACAAGACTAAGTGAGCTAAGCCCAGGAACATGAAGTAAGCAAGGGTCATATCTATTATGGGTTAGACTGGGATGGCACGACACAGTGCGGTTTACATCTCGACATATATCTGATTTTATTTGGTGAAAAATGTACAAAAAATATTTTGTTTCGTCATGAGATTAGTTGAAAAATGAGTCCCTAAAGAGCTACAATTAACTGCAATGACCAATAGCCACCAACTAGATTACTCCTATTGGACCAAGAGCCAGACATTGTCAGCCAGCGGGTGATTCCAGCATTTTGGTGCTGGTCAACCAAGTGAATCTCTAAAACTGTCTGATGGTCATCCACCGGGTGACCACTTGTCGTTCACTTTGTGCTTCTGGCATGGATTTTATCATATAGCCAGAAAATGTACGTATCAGAACTTGTCCATAGTCGCAAGAATTTCAACTTAATTTACTATTATCTTCTCTGTAGCTAGTCCTTAATTAATAAAATGCACTAGCCAGAGAGATGATAAAATTTGTAGGTATTTACTTAATTTGGGGAGATTTGTTGTAGTTAAGAAGAAACGTAGGGTGTGTACTGTTTCTGGATGATAGTTTCGAGGGAGAAGAACTCACAGGTTGAGGTTGCAGAAATTTTTTAGCTTAATAGGAGGCATAAAATGGTGTAAATAAAAAGAAAAAACAGCTCATCCATCCGATCTTTTGACTTCTTAAAATGCTCTGTTGTCCTCTTCGAAATGCTTAGCTTGTAAAAGAGGTTGCAGCTTGTAAAAGTCCAAAGATGAAGTTATACAACTAAAAACTCTCTTGTGATCACTTTCTACTTTCTTTGCTATCCCTAAATCTCAACAAAACTGAGCGTATTTCTTCACTCATTTTCCAAATATATCTCACCCCCATCGGCTACGCGCGTCCATGGATTGGCTTACTCTTCTTTCTAAAACATTCTCTCTCCTGAAATTTCTTTTTTGTTGTGCAAGAAAAGATGTATGTATTCGAATAAAAAAAAGTTCGAGTAATTCTCTAACTCGCCATGTCCACTTGATGATGCTATACATTATACAATGAATTTTCCGTTATCTTTTTGATAAAACTGCATTTTCCATTTCTTTGCTTTGTTGAGAAACTGTCTGTGGAAGAAGACGATGGACATTTGATGGTGCAGCAGTGTGCACTTGGACTTTCGTGCCACACCTCCACTGCCGTTGGATTCAATTAAATTTAAATGGTCCAAAACTGGGCTCTATTCAATTTAAGAACTTAATTCATGGTTTTAGAGAGATTATATAGTTTTCATAATTTTCACTATACAAATTACGTAGAATACAATTTTTTTCCCCTCCTTATCATGATCCAACTAAATTTTCTCTTCTATTATCTTGATGACAATGAAAAGCTTGGCATGTCAAGCGCTACTGAGACTCTCTGCGGGCAAGCATTTGGTGCAAAACAATATCACATGATGGGAATATACTTGCAACGTTCATGGATTGTTGACTTCATCAGTGTGACCATAATGCTACCTCTATTCTTCTTCACCACGCCATTTTTAAAGCTGCTTGGCGAGCAGGCCGACATTGCAGCTGTGGCCGGGAAGATCTCCCTCTGGTGCATACCCTTTTTGTACAACTTTGTATTCAGCCTCACCATCCAGATGTACCTGCAGGCCCAGCTCAAGAACCTGGTTGTCGGGTGGCTATCGGCAACGTCATTTGTGTTCCATGTGGTGCTGTCGTGGATTTTCGTGTACAAGCTGGAGTGGGGTATCGCCGGCGCTTTGGCAGCAATGAATATTTCCAGTTGGTCATCCGTGATTGGGATGTTTGTCTATATCTTTGGAGGTTGGTGTCCCAATACGTGGCAGGGATTTACTCTTGCTGCTTTTGCTGATATGTGGCCTGTTATTAAGCTATCCATATCTTCCGGTGTTATGGTGTGGTAAGTGCTCCAAACATTCTTTTATTGTCTTCTCCATGTGCTTTCGATCTAATTTTAAAAGGGAAACCTTAAGAATATCTCCTCATATTTTCAAAAATGTGTGAATATCTCCTCATCTTTTAACCAGTCAACTGATACTCTTTATAAGCCGCGTGAGACAAATTTATCATTCGGAGAAAAATAAGGTCTCAAAAAGAATCAAATATTTGTAGGAAAGTGTTGTTTATAAGAGAGTATATATCCTCGCCAAAAAGAAAATAAATTAAAAAAAATCTCATTAGTATTTAAAATGTGACAAGCAAGTTTAGTGCTTGCAGTATTGCTTACAGATAAATATGAGAGATTAAATCCTTTTTTTACTTTTTCACATTTAGTTTTATTACACACAATTTTAAAATGCCTTCCAATCACTTACCAAAGTGATCGATGTTACAAAATACGCATCCAAAGCAATTGGTTGATCTTCAGCAAACATGTCGTTTCAGCATATATTTTTATTGTACAGTTTGTACGTTTATTGCCTTTGAAACAAGTATAGAAAAAAAATGAGCGTTTCATAATCTTTGTAACTGAAAGATCACATTAAGTCTTCTAATATTATTATTTGTTTTTGTGTTTTTTCTATTAACAGCTTAGAGTTATGGTACAACTCTATTCTGGTGCTTTTAGCGGGATACATGAAAAATGCAACAGTAGCCATCTCAGCTTTCTCTATCTGGTAACCTCCTTTAAGTTTTTTTGTAACCAAACCATTAAGTTTCTGTTTTTTTTTTTTTTCTTGATTCTTAACCCAAATCTATCTTTGCCAGTCTCAATATCTGTGCATGGGAGTTTATGATATGCCTTGGGTTTTTAGCTGCTGCATGGTATGTAACATTATTAACCACTGAAAAGCTATGCTTGGACTACATTTATGCTATTTACCTATTTATAATTTAATTTTTTGTGTATATATATATATATATATATGCATGTAGCGTACGAGTATCAAACGAGTTGGGGAGAGGAAATGCTAAAGCGGCGAAATTTGCTATAAAAGTTATCCTCAGTACTTCAGTTGCGATTGGAGTGTTCTTTTGGATATCGTGCTTAGCATTCGGTCGTAAAATTTCCTACCTATTCACTAATGATGAGGAAGTCGCTAATGCTGTATCAGATCTCTCTGTTCTGCTCGCTTTCTCCATCTTATTAAACAGCATCTATCCAGTTCTCTCAGGCAAGTGCTAATATTTCTTTTAAAGTTTGAAGGGCTAACTAAATTAAGCTTAATTCAGAGGAGCCAGGTTTTCAATAATGATGTGTCATCATAAGTATATGTTTGTTCATAATGCATGCATATGTATTTGGGAAAAATTAATTATGAAATAGTGTCAAATATCATCAGGATCGCAACTAATAAAAGTTGTTCCGGTTTTAAAATGCACACTCTGGATATTTAACACTTTTGTGCTGAACTAGTGTCCTATAGAAAAAGCTCCTTTACAACTTGTTAATGGACTGCACTCCAAGGAAAGCTTATTACTTCTCATCAAATGATATGTTTTATAGTAAGAATAATTCCAGAAATCCGTTGTACCAATGACTTTTTGGTACCAATAAAAGTTATTACTTTTAATCATATCTAAAAAGCCGTTTTTTAATAAGAATAAGTCTAGAAATTTTTTTGTCCCAAGTACTTTCTATCAATGTACCTTGTAACTTATATATAACCTGTCATTCTTCTATTAATACTTCTTAACAGTGGCATTCCATGGTACTTTTTTTATATAACTTACATACTTAGACTTGGAATATCAGCATTTTTTTTTTTTTGACCTTGTTAGTACTCTAAGTACGAAGGTAGTTGTTATTTTTTTCTGTTTGTTTATTTTTATGTTTAATTACTTTATTTATTTATTAACTATTATTTTTATTTTTATGCTTTTCGCAGGTGTGGCTGTAGGTGCTGGTTTACAAGGCACGGTTGCAGTTGTAAATATCTGCTGCTATTATATGATTGGGATACCCTTAGGAGTTGTGCTTGCTTATGTGGTTCATCTTGAAGTAAAGGTAAGAAACTCTCATGTCTGCTTATATTATAAATAACAATAAATCACATTACCCATTCGAGAAATCATTTTTGCTTAAACTTTAATATTGCTTAAGTTTTTAACCATTTATTGAACCGAGTGATCCATGTTACCTAATTTGTAGGGATTGTGGATTGGAATGTTGTGCGGGGTGTTAACGCAATCACTAGTACTTTTGTATATCACATGGAAAACAGATTGGGACCGTCAGGTATGTGAATAGATAAGTTACCAGTTACATATCTCATCAAAAGAAGTTGTATATGCAAAGGGATCTTAGCATCGGCTTGAGTATTTGAAAGACTACACTAGCTTTTTTTTTTTTTTTTTTAAAAAATCATAATTATCACGTTAGATTATCTTTTTTTAAGTGACTTTCAATAGTCATGGTAGTAATTTAGTATGTGATCACATGCATACAATAATTAATTGTACATATTAATTATAATAATTATTCGACCTAATTACTGAGTATGAAATATATTTTTGTAATAGAGCTATCCAACAAATTACCCAATATTCGTTTATTTTGTGTGCGTCTTTGTAAAGGGTGCTTCCATAAGATAAAATCATTCAGAATCATACGATATGCAGTACAGAAAATTGACATTGTCGTATATTGAAAATAACAGTTACAGATTATTGCATGGAGCAGGAATTTTGCTTATTTTTATAAATATGTAGGTAAATAAGGCATCAGAACGACTCAACCAATGGTTCCTGAAGCCATCGGATGAACCCAATTAGTTTGAAGAAACTATCCAATTACAGCTGGCATATGCTTGAAGAAATCTATTGGAGTTTCAACTCTGACAGTTGCAAGGAAACTCATATAAACTTAACTAAGTCAATTTTGACGGCTCTGACAACCATCTATACTTTGGTTATTATTTTGAAATACTACTGAACTTTTAAGGGGGAAAGAGCGGGATAAGGGGGAGTTGTGGTGGTTCAAATGATTATTGAAATATTTTGGTAATTTTTACAATTGAAATAATTCTTTCGCCTGTAATAATTTATTTTTTATTTTTTTTATTTTTATTTATTTATTTATTTATTTTTAAAATGGTGTTCCATAACGCATGGGATTGCATGTGGTATGACACGGAATGTGTTGTATTGTCGATTTGGGACCACCGGGAGGCTGGTCCAGCTAAATCCCTTGGGTCGAAGCTTTTGTGCTCATAAATGAAGCCCTAGACTCATGTAAGGATAATATATATATATATATATATATATATATATATCAATGTTGGTGGAATTATGGATACTTTAATTTTATGAAAATATGAAAATAAATGAAATATGATAGAAATGAGTAATACTAGGGATAACAATTTTTATCCCAACTCTTGAGTTATCATTAATTCATTGATAATTTGTTTGTTGATGTGGCAATATTTTAAATGTCTATCAATAAAAACATGATCATACAATTACTTCATATTAAAGTTGGTATTCTTAGCACTCGTCGAGAGAAAATTATAAAACCTATAGAAATTTGCTTAAAAACACATTGTTTTTGGTACTTTAGTATAGAATAAGCACTAAAAAGTCGCATAAATAAATAAGATTTTTAAAAATATATATGTATATTTTATAACTCACTATAAAAGGAAGTCTTAAGAGGCCTTAACATGTTTTTGGTTCCATTTGATTCAACCGATTTTTGTGTCATATCATGTTACTTGAGTAGTGTTAATTATAATTGTTCACATGCCACATATAGATTTAATGATCTCTTCACATTGTATTTTGATGAATGTGAATCTATGGATATGTCGCATACTAGGTTTGCGACCATTCTATAACTCTAAAGGTGTTTTTGGAATAGACTTAGATAGAACTATGTTTAGAAGATATACTGCAGTTTGTAGTGCGTATCCCCAAAATGAAGTGGGTAACGATGAGTAGCTGAGCATGGATCTCACCATATCAAGCAATGTCTGATTTCTTCTCTCAGCAACACCATTTTGTTGTGGTGTACCAGGTGCAGTGAGTTGTGATAGAATACCATGTTCTATCATATAGTCCTTGAATTCAGTATCAAGGTATTCCCCTCCTCGATCAGATCGAAGGCTCTTCACCGTCTTTCCTAATTGCTTTTTAGCTTTTGTTTGGAATTCTTTTAACTTTTTAAAAGTTTCAGATTTCCTTTGCATTAGGTATATGTAACCATACCTTGAATAATCGTCAATAAATGTGACGAAATATTCATAACTACCACGTGTTTGTACATTCAATGGACCGCAAACGTCTGAATGTATTAGCTCAAGCGGTTCCTTGGCCCTTTCGCCTTTGTAGAGAAAGGTCTCTTAGTCATTTTACCTTCAAGACAAGATTCACAAACTGGTAGAGAACTAACTTTTAGTTCTTTTAAAGGACCGTCCTTTACTAGTCTGTTAATTCTGTCAAGGTTAATGTGACCTAATCTA
>CAMOHE010055305.1:0-18990 GCA_946598075.1 Artocarpus hirsutus
TGATAACTACTTATGATTCCATTTCGAAATAAATGTCCTCTAACAATTGTAATTAGATGCAATCTATGGTTTCCACATTGAACACAAGGACATCAAATTTTATCACCATTTGCATGATTTTTGGCAAAATCCAAGAACTCTTCCACACTGTTCACATACTCTTTAGACAATCGAAAATCCCACATCCATTTCCTATCCATTTTGCAATTCCTAAATCAAAATAATAAATAGCAAATATTCAATTAAAATTAATTTCACAATTTGTATATATACCCACGCCTACATATATTAATTAATCATAAAAAAAAAATCACCTGGCCATCATAAAACAAGTTATACATACTCATTATAAAACAAAAAAATCATATACCCATCATCCACAATACAAACTTCATGGAATAAACAACAAAATGAACAACTATTTAATTATCAACTTCACGGAATAAATAAAAAAATCAACAACTATTTATCAATTTCGGATTAATTATACATCACAATCAACAACTATATATTTCTCACTTTCTATAAAAAAACTTACAATTTGGGCTGAGATTAAGGAGTGTGGAGGCGGAGAGAGACGGCGGCGGCTGATTTGGAAGGGTCTGTGTTTGTATTTGGTAAAGTGTGTTTCTGAGATGTGTCTAAATGCCGAGGGTGTTAGGGGGTTTTAATGAAGCTACCATGACGATTTTTTGAAAAAACCGTCGTGGTATGTCTAGATACCACGATAGTTTTCTGAAAAAACCGTCGTGGTATTTATGCATACCACAACGGTTTTCTCCAAAAACCGTTGTGGTATCACATGCATACCACGACGGTTTTTTCAGAAAACTGTCGTGGTATGTCTAAGATACCACGACTGTTTTTGGAGAAAACCGTCGTGGTATGTCTGAGATACCATGACGGTTTTCTCCAAAAACCGTTGTGGTATCTTCCCCTTATACCACGACGGTCTTCATTTTTACGGGCGTAACTTACCGCGCATTTTTGCCCTTACCACGATGGTTTTTAAGAAACGGTCGTGTAATCAAATATTTTCTTGTAGTGCGGCTTTCCATAATATACTGCCTTCGTGGTCCAACTTGGCTTAGGAGAGGAGTCCAATGCTTAGAAGGCTGCAGACGGTGTATGTATGGCAAGGAGTCTAATTTTCATGCTCTCATCTCTTGTGACGCGGCTGCTAATATCTGGTGTGAAAGTGTATTTTGGAATCATCTATCGGTAATAGTATGGACACGTTATTATTATCTTCTGGTGGGTTTGGTAAGATCATAATGAGTTTACTCATGGTGGAAAGACTTTGGAGGCAGATGACATTCTTAGGAAGGCTAGTGTGTGGTTGAATGACTGTCAATCATACCATAAACTACCCAAGGAACATGGAAATACATCTAGAAGAGTGCTGCAGAAGTGGAAGGCCCCACCCGTTGACAACTTGACAAGCTCAAACTTAATGCGGATGCTTCAGTTTTTCCACATAAAATTTTATTGGCCTTTGTGGGATAATCCGGGATTCAACTGGTGATGTGCTGAGGGCTTTTTTGAAGCAGTTTGTTGGCTTATTCTCCCCTTTCACAATTGAATGCATTGCTACAAGAGAAGGGCTTTTGTCTACCAAAGATAACGGTTTCAGAGTCTCTTGAGACTGATGCGAAGAATGCAGCTCGAGCGATTAATGAAAATCTTTCTCTTGCTGCGGAAGATCCAATCAATAAGGACATTCATGTCCTAATGAGAGAAGTTGGTGGAGGTACACGTAGTCATGTTGTTCCTGGGAGAAACATGGCTGCCCACGCATTAATGAAATTAGCTTTCTCCTATGGTGGAGATAGGTTTTGGCTTGAAGAACATCCGCATTGTATTGACAATATTGTTACAGCTGATTTAGCTGCTATGAATTAATGAAAGTTGCTTTCCTTCTCCCCAAAAAAAAAAAAAAAAAATTCGCTAGTAGTTTTATTTTGCTAGATGATGGCTTAGTAATTTTTTTTGTGGGATTTTGTTCACTATTGTACTTAACATAATCAAATGATTTTAGATGATAAACTTTTGAGAATAGTGTGTGTGTATATATATATATATACCTGAAAATTAAACAACTGTTCCTTTGATGACCGGGGCTTGAATTGTTTTTTATAGTTTCAGCTTTGTTATAGTATTTTCTATTACAAAATTCAATGCAAAAAGATTTAAAACATAAAAAAGGGGTTCAAACACTCACCAAATGGACACTTAGTTATCATCACAATATCAAACACAAATCAAACAGCTTAATCAACAATAAACCAAGACTATTCTAATATGAAACTAACGTACTAAAAGTGCAACTCAACCAACGCATTATTAAACAACATATATATAATACCAAATGTCTAAAACTTGTAAAACTTGTTTATTTTAGACTCTTATAAAGGTAGCAAAATTAAATGATTTTAGTAATGATTCCGGTTGTTTGGACCTTTTTCTTTTTCTTTTTCTGTTTTTTTTGAAGTGAAAAACTTTCATCAAACAAAGGCAATTACAAGGTCAGACACCCGAAGCCATCTGGAGTGAAAGATTTCAACCTTGCAAAATAGGAACTAAATTCAAGTATCAAGATCTAGAGAGAAAAAACTCGCTCGATATATTCAAAAGAGCTTATCTAAAGCTTAGTTCAAAAACCCTACTCAACAAAGGTACATAAGACAAGCATAGACTAAAGTCTAGCCCGATATCTAAACTCCTTTCGTTGTTAAGAGACGGAAGAAGCAAATTACGTAAAGGAGGGGAGACCACCTACTTTATTATTTGGACCTTTTTCTAACAATCAAAGTATGGGGGTACTTTTCCTTTTGACGCTTCAGACACAAATCACAATTTGTTAGTGGAGCATTGTTGTCACCCAAGGGTTTCTATTCTCCCCATCTTCATCAAGAATCATGGGTAGCTTGGATTGTCCTGATGCCACAATTTTATGCTCAAACCTCGTCCTTTTTTTTTTCACTCGAGTTTTTTGACTCTGCATAATACAAAAGTAATTAGATACACCTTTAAAATACAATATATAAAAATACAAAAACGTTTCATATAAAATCTTGATTTATTGACACTGCGCGTGTAGTCTTTGACGCCCAGATGGAGGCTCAGAGCCCCTGGTAGATCGGGTCCATCCCTGTGTGTAAAGGCCTGTGACGCTTCTTATTCTAATCGGTAGTTATAAAATTAATTAGTTAAATTAATCATATACGATACAAACAAAGATAGGTTGGTTAAAACTCCAAAATGCTACTAGTAGATTAATTTGTTGGGCAGATTCAAGTGCTTCAAACAAACTGATCTACGATATAGAAACAACGTAAAAACCCAAAAGCCCTCCCAAAACCCCATCAAGCCACAAACCTCTCCTTGGCAAAACCAAAAGTGCCCAAAGTGGCCCTGCTGCTATAAGAACCGCAATGCTTGTAACAGGTTATGGTCCTTAGGAATTACAACGGATGAAGGGTATTTAGACCAACAATTCCCCATGACAAATATACGGGGCAGGGGCAGTGAGACAGATCGCATGGAAACATATATATATATATATATATATATATATTTATATTTAATGGCCTATTTGACTAATGACCGAGCTTTAAACAATATGATTCTCGGAGGTTTTTTTGGTTGGGCAATATGTTTCTTGGAGTTTAATAACTTACAGACTACCTTAATTCTTTTTTTTTTAATTATTATTATAGGACTACCTCAAGTTCATTATGCTAAACAAAATAGAAAATCTGCAGCTAGACCCTAAAATCAGTCCAATTTCGTCTTGGCATCGTCCATTTACTATCCACCATCAACATCTTTTTTAATCCATTTCATCCTCAATTGCCACCTACTAGGTAAACAGCAAAAAATTGAGATAAAAAATATTAAATGTGCAATGAAAAGATTTATAAGCATACAATGAGCTAGAAATTGCAAGACTTTTGAAAGAGGAACCGTTGGATACTTATCTAGATAGGTCAGGGCCGCCTAGAAGCAAAACAATGTCAAAAAGGGAGCAATGGATGCTTGTCCAACTCTTTTTTTTTTTTTTTTTTTTTTTGAATCAGAATAAATTAGGTTGATTAGTTATTAATTATTATTCTCTCTTTCATTATTTTTGTCCAATATTTTTCTTTTCGCATATTTCACTGCTCATCTCATCTCTCTCTCTCCGTTGCTAATTCTATAAATACATATTTAACCACTTGTTTATGCGCCTAAAAGTTTATGTGCGCAACTATAAAACAAAAAGGACCCTTAAAAAGTTGCATTCTACGATCTTCACCCAATTGTTGATCCTGAAAACTTTAATTTCTGTAATTCCCCATAATTTTAAAATTCAATAATTTTCACAGAAAAAGATTTCGAGCATACCTTAATTCATAACTTCAATTTGCAGAGAACTTTGTACAGAAAATTTTGTCTGAGAAAAACCTTGTTTTTCTTTCTAGACCCACAGTTATTTCTTTTAACATATTTTTCTGATAGAAAGAAGGAATAAAATTTTTAGACAGAGAGAGGACTAGACTCTTATTTATAGACCCTCAATAGATGTCTTTCATCAAAGCACACATTTTTTAATAAGAGTTATAACTCCTCATAGCCAATAGGACTTTAGCATTTAAATAAGTATCAAACTAAATAAATAAATAATAAATCAGATAATTTCATTGGATATTTAAATAATCATGTGGGCCATATTTCTAACATTATCTCACTTGGACCATATGATATTCCTTTATTAGTTTAATAAGCTATAAAGTGCACAACAATATTATGCTAAATTTTCTTAAAATTGGCTACTACTCTACATCATAATTAAACAGAAAATTTAAAGTGAGTCATGGCGATTGTACATCTCTAATTTAATGTAGTCTCTTCTACTACAACATTAAATATATTTAACTTGATTTATAATGAAGAGGTATAATAATAGTCCACTTTAATGCCTTTGGTGAGACTATCCTATCAAATATTAATCTAAACAATCATGTATACAAAATAGAAAACATGATACATCACGAACATAATAAATGAGCTCAAAATGTCATATCATTAAAATAAAATAAAACATAATACATAACCACTAATGACATTCAATAACACCCATATGTCCAACATATTCAATAAATGTTTTGGCTGGAAATCCTTTTGTTAAAAGATCTACAATTATAAGATTGGTACTAATTTGTTCAATTAACACTTTACATTTTTAAACTTCTTGCTTAACAACTAAGTAGTTAATATGCATATGTTTCGCACCATTAGAATACTTATCGCTCTTAGCAAAGAAAACTGTTGCAACATTATCACAATAAACTTTCAGTGGTTTGGCTATATTGTCAACAATTCTAAGTCCCAAATAAGTTCCGCAACCATAAACCATTACTTGTGGCCTCAAAACATGCCACGAACTCAACCTCCATAGTGGATGCAGCAACGACAGACTGCTTTCGTACTCTTCCATGAAATTGTTCTTTTGGCCAAAAGGAACACATAACCGATTGTAGATTTTCTAATGTTTTTAACGTCAGCACATCCAACAAAATTTGAATCTGAGTAACCAATTACTTCAAGATAATCACATCTTCTATGAGTGAGCATGAGGTCCTTTGTTCCTTGCAAATACCAGAGAACTTTCTTTGTAGTTTTATAGTGATCTATTCTTGGATTGCTTAAATATCTTCCTAACATCCCAACAGCAAAACTAATGTCGGGTATGGTGTAAGTTTGAGCATTCAACAATCTACCAATGACAGATGCATAAGGAATGTTTTTCATTTGTGCTCATTCCAATTCATTCTTTGGACATTACATATGACTAAATTTGTCCTCCTTCTGAATTGGAGTATACATGCTGAACATCTTTTCATCTTAAATTTCTCTAAAACTCTATTAGTATAGCCTTTCTAAGACAACCCCAACAAATCTTGTGTTCTATCATAGAATATTTTAATTCCTATCACATAAGTTGCCTCACCCATGTCTTTCATTTCAAAGTTCTTAGAGAGGAATTTCTTACTTTCATGTAATGAACCAAGATCATTAGTAGCAAGCAAAATATCATCTACATATAGGACTAAGAAAATAAACTTGTTCTCTTTGATCTTCATCTACATACACTGATCAACGGTGTTCTCCTTAAATCCAAATGAAGTAACGATATCGTTAAACTTAAGATTCGTTGTCGGAAGATTTGTTTAAGTTCATATATTAACTTCGTTAATTTACACACCTTGTGCTCCTTTCTTTTACTTAATAAGCCTTCAGGTTGGTCCATATAGACTTTTTCATCTAAATTTCTATTGAGAAAGGCGGTTGTTACTCTAAATCAAAATGAGCAACTAATGCCATAATAATTTTGAGTGAATCTTTCTTGAAGTGGTTGGTCATTCACTTGTTGTTCTTGAATATTATTCAGCTACACAACAATGTTAGGAACAATCTTGGAAGTTATAAGTAGAGGCACTTCTATCCTAACTTCTTCAATGGCTCCATTATGTGGTTCTTTACTCTCACTAATTTCACCATTCTTTATAAACCTAGTATTTTTAGATTCTACCATCCTTGTACTATAGGTGGGACAATAAAATTTATGCCCTTTAGATTTTTCAGAATAACCAATGAAATAACCACTGGCCATATTAAAATCCAATTTCTTTTCAAGTGGAGTGTAAACTTTCACTTTTGTTAGGCAATCCCAAACATATAGATGCCTTAAACTAGGTTTCCTTAATGTCTATATCTCAAAAGGAGTTTTCGAGATTGCCTTACTAGGAACCCTGTTTAGTATATACATGGCGGTCTTTAATGCATGCATTATAGAGATAAGGGTAAAGTTGAATAACTTAACATACTCCTAACCATATCCATTAATTTACAGTTATGCCTTTTTACTACACCATTTTGTTGTGGTGTACCTAGTAGAGTGTTGTGCATACATATGCCTAGCTTTTCTAAGAATTTAGCAAATGGACCTATACATTACCTTGACTCGTCATACTTTCCATAGTATGCACCACCTTTATTTGACCTTACAATTTTCACCTTTTTATTTAATTGCCTCTCAACTCATTGATAAATACCTCAAGGGTTTCAATAGATTGAGATTTTTTATGCAATAGATAAAGATAACCATAACATGAAAAATCATCAATAAAAGTGATAAAATACTTTTCTCCACTAAAGAATAGAGTATCGAAAGGTCAATATATGTTGGTGTGTATGAGTTCAAGAAGCTGCATATTTCTTGTAGCCCCTTTCTTAGTGTGTTTGGTTTACTTTTCTTTAATGCAATCAATGCACATATCGAGATCAATAAAATCTAAATTTAAAAGAATTCCATTCTTTACTAATCTTTCTATCCTTTCCTTGGATATGTGACCCAATTGTTTATACCACAAGTAAGTAGAACTTTTATCAACTAAACTTCATTTAGTTCCATTATTTCGATGCATGGTTAACAATGTTTCAGCAAAGAGAGTATCAAGCTTTAACTCTTATAAACCATCACAAAGGATTCTAGAACCAATAAAACTATCATTTTTATATAAACCAAAGATCCAAATTCAAACTTATAATAAAATCCCTCTACATCAAGCTTTGATAAAGAAACTAAATTATGAGAAAAAGTAGGTACGTAAAGAGTTTGGTATAAATCAAAATAATGTCCAGTATCTAATATATATTAAGTGATAAGTGCAAATTCCTTCCATTGAAGCTTTATCTTGATTTCCCATGTAAATAAAACTTTCATTTGGTCTTATGGGTTAGATTGTAAGGAATCCCTTTCTTTTCAAACTAGGCTTTACGTTTCTGATATACTTTCTTTAAGTGCCCAAATTTGCTACAAAAAATAGCACTTAACATTGTGTCCCTTTTTGTGAATTTGAGCTGACTCATTTAAGTTATACAACTACTTCTTGAATCATTTCTTCTTGTTCTTTCTAAACTTCTTGTTAGTGGTCTTTTCAGCCTCTTGATTCACAAGATGAACAGAATGAGGTTTTCAATTCTTCAATCTCCTTTCCTCTTAAACAAGCATATTGGTCAATTCATTAATCTTCCATTTATCTTTAATTGTGTTATAGCACATCTGAAATGGACCATATTATTCAAGAGTAAGTGAGTTGAGAATGAACTGTATTACAAAAAACTCATCCATAGACATCCCCAATGGCTTTAATTTTGCTGCTATATTTGTCATTTCAAGGACATGCTCATGCATAGTACAAGAACCATCAAATTTCATGTTGGTTAATTTAGCCATTAATGTACTAGTAAGAGAATTATTAGCATTTTGAGAGTGTTCTTCCACAAGTTTTATAAATTCCTTATTACTTTCAGTCTTGGGAAGAGTACTTTTAATGTTGTTTGCTACAGTAATCCGCATGAACATTAAGCTTAATCTATTTGCCCTTTTATTGGAAAAACAATACACAATGGAAATTTAAAATTTTTATACCCAAGTATTTTCCAAAACATAAGTTTGACATGCTATATGCATAAATTAACCAGATCTTACAAACCTTGTTTGCTGAAGAGCTCCTGCAATCAATGAAGAGAAGAACGTTCCAAGGAGCCTAAACCAACTGGTCTTCTTTGCTATTTTTTATCCACAATCAAAGTGCATATGGGTGCACGTCGTTTAACTATTCCCTGGTGACTCTCCTTCTAACCAATTAAGAAATACCCAGAACTACCATTCGTGATTTGTGAACAATAGCTCTTCAGGGCAGTTTTAGAGACTCACAGAATAGAGTGCTCACTCTTGATTTCTTTACTGATCTAAATAACTATAAAAGCTCACTTTTTTTTTTTATAGAGGTTGGACCTAGAGGTTAGTCCTTATCAAATAAGGCCTCAAAAATTCAAATATGGATTAATATCTAATAAAATTAAGTAAAAACACGTGATTAGTTTATCGTTTGGTTTGTAGGCCGAACTGGCAGATCGGCCTACTGAACTTACTCCATCAGCAGGCCGAACCTAAAGATCGGCCTGCCAAACTTATGATAAATGTTTCCTGCAAATATTTTATTTTTTACCTGAGATTCTTTCGATAAAGCTTTAATTTTAAGTTAAATAACCCAATAGGGACGTTATCTGATTAAAGCAGCCATATCTAGATAATCTTTAGGAAAATAAATATTCGGGATAATTCAACAAGTTTATCTTGAATTAATTTTCACAAAATTAATTCAACAGATAAACAAACATGAATTATTTGATCCTATCGGATTTCAGCCAATCTAATAACTTAACATAAGTCACCAATTTATTAGAAAAGCATGCTGTATCATTACAAGATTTATTATGAGCTAGCAAAGGGGACCTGATAGACCTATATAGTTCAAGCTCCTAATAATTATAAAACCTAATATCTCAAATATATATTTCATAATTATCAACTCTAATGCTACTCTACTAAAAGCTTAGAGCTATACTCTCAAACTATATAAAATTTTGAAACCCGAATAGCTAAGTATTCATGACTTATCATAATGTATAGTGTCCCCATAAGATATCCATAATTAACTTAAGGATAAATTATATCTTATCTTTTCGATTATTTTTCTTCTACGTTCCATTATCTCACCATTGGAAAACTTATTATCCAAAGACAGTATACCATTTGGTTAAACCTATGTATTTAAATGGTTAAGCACTCTAGTCTTTCAATTACAAGATAACACATATAAGAGGATCTCATCAACTTCTAAAGAGGAGCTATGGATTCCGTATCTATGAATAACAGGTCTACACTATCTAGAGTCATGTCTCCAACATACCGGCATGCATACCAACATAAATTATGGATGTCACCCTTTGATACATCAACAGACATAAATCAAGACAACGGGCCCATTACTCATCTCAGGATTAAGATACAACACATATGATTGTCTAAAGTGAATTAATTTTTTGAGATAGAATTCTTAATCCAAATCAATTATACTTTATGTCCCGATCCAATATATCGTCACTTATGACAATACACCAATGTTTCTATTCATGGAGCTCACCTCCAATGGTTAAGACAAATCATCTCCCTTTAGGAATAAGACAACATAACAATCTTTGCATGAATAAAACATCCAACTTAATTCCATCATATGCTTGATTCTAAAGGTTTTGACCGATAGTTTTAGACTTTTGATTGCTTATTATACATCTAAAAGGACAATAATTGGTATATAAATAATAAATGAACTCTTTATTGATAAAAATATCTCTAAAAGCATATTACATTTTTACTCCTTACGGCATACATGTATAGTACCTTTCCCATATTTTATGAAAAAATTTCTACTTCTCACTACTATCATCAGTAATAGTAGTGGGTTCCTTATCTTAAGGTGTTAAATCAAGATTTAAGACATTAAAGTGAAATTGGACTTGTTAAAACCAAACTAAGAAATTCAATCCATTAAATAACGGAACAAATGAAGCATACAAAAGCAAAAAAATAGGAACAAATACTATAAATATGCAAAAAACATTCACACATTAATGCTTTGAGATGATCACATAATTAGATTCAAACTAAGACATTAATAATATATCCTAGTTCTCATTTGGATGATACTCAGACATACAAACTATAAATGATGCTAATAAAAAAAGAAAAATTTAATTTAGTAATCATAAATATGTCCAATAAAAAAATGCTTGTTACCATTGGATAAACAAACAAAAAAAAATAATAGGGCATATTTATTTCCAACTATCATATTCATCAATTATAAAAAAATCTAATCGACCTTTGGGTGATTATTAAGATTTTATGATAAATGAAATTCAATTACCCATGATCTATAAATGTCATTTCAATGATAAGTATCAAAATTCATAAGTTATTGAACTTTTGTTCCTCAGTTTAAAAATTACTAATTTTAAAGTTTGGTCACTTTGTTGACTAACAAACTACAACAATGTAATTTTAAAATTGGAAACAATAATTTTTATTGTTTAATGAAATAAATGATCATGTATTTGTCCATGTGGTGTGGCCTTTCAGTTTTCATCCCACTCTGCAGGCCTCAAACAGTGCTAAGGAACGGTCACAAAAGGACGTTTATACACTTCCAAAGAAAAAGATTTCAATTGGAAATTGATTAGACATTTTTTTAACAAAATCGATACACATATTGCGATTTTTTTTTTTGGTTTGTTCTTCAATCTGCTGCCTTCTGGAATTCTAATATATATGCCAACACACACACGCACACATAGCTTGACAATCAAACAAAGAAAAGATACATATATTGCGGTTTTTTTTTTTTTTTTTTTTTTTTTTTTTTTTTTGTTCTTTAGGTTTACTGCTTTCCATCACGGGAATTGCAATAAGGATTACATATATATTCATAAATATATATATATATATATATATATCGATACTTTCTTTGATCGCATATATGTAAGATATAACGCAAATTCTTTAAAAAGAAAGAGTATATTATATGGGCATACAATCGCATATATATGATATATATCTTTCTGTCATATAATCGCATATATATGATGAGAATAAGAAACCCAAAATCCTATAACTATAATTTAATATAAAACATTATGATTTCAGTGGAGTTCATGAATAATTGAAAATATAAACCTAAAGGAAAATCTGAGTTTTAAAACCGAACTGCTCTCAATGCCACATGAAAACTTTAATTTTTGTAATTTTCATTAATCTTAAAACTCAATAATTTTCACAAAAGAAGATTTAGAGCGTACTTTGATTTATGGCTTCAATTTACAAAGAACCGTAGTATAGAAAATTTTGTTAGAGAGGAACTTAGTTTCTCTTTCTAGACATACAATTATTTTTTTAAGGTATTTTTTTTATGGAGAGAAAGAATACAATAATTAGGTGAAGAGCAAACTAGACTCTTATTTATAAACCACCTCAATAGGTGCCCTCTATTAAAGTACACATCCTTTCAAAAGTAACACATTTTTTATAAAAGCTATAACCCCTTATAACCAATAAAATTTTAATATTTAAATAATTATCAAACTAAATAAATAAATAATAACTTAGATAATTTCATGAGACATTTAATTAATTATCTGAGCCATAATTTCAACAAATCCATCTAATGCTCACCAAATCAACAAAGTTCCTTCTCCATCCATACATCAATCAGCAAGACTATGTATAGCTCAAACATAATGTAGCAAAACCATAAAAAGTGTTAAATTCGTCAATATTACCAGCCCATCTCTCCGTCTCTAATAGCCTTTTTCAACTATCACTAAAAAGAAAAAAAGAAGCAGAAAAAATAAAAATCCATTTTCCAACTATCAAAGCACCATAAAACTCCATTAGAACTATGCCCTTTTATAACCAAGGGAAGCCCATAACCAAGAAATACCAGAACCAAAAAAAAAAAAAAAAAAAGAGTTTCTGATTATGAAAAAGACAAATATATTTACAGGTCAGCGGCGGCATGGAGGGAGATCGGCAACATGACTCTAGTGGTGGCTGTGGGCGGAGAGATTTAGAAAAGACCGACGAGATAAGAAAATTACCCTATAGTTGAAAAAAAAAAAGGTTAAAAGCAAAGAAATTTGGGTCAATGGGCTTAGGAAATATAAGAGAAAGACATTCAGTCATGGTTTTATGTGGAGATGCAAATGGAGGAGACACACATAGGGGAAGCAGAGAGATTTAAGGAAAGGGTAGACAGAAAACAAAGGACAAAAAAATGGCAAAAATGAAAAGAAAAAAGCGAAGCATTGTTATATATATATATATATATATATATAGCCTTTCAATAACGGCTCTAATCGTTGGTAAATCTCAGAAATCCCACCAAAAAAACCAGGTAAATGAGCAACATCATAAAAATTTTGGTAATTTTCAAAGTGAAAAACACAAAAAAGAGGAAAATTTGGCTATTTACGACGACTTGATCATCACTAAAAATCAGATATGCAGTTGAGCAAGCTAAAGCTGGTGCGAAGGTTCCCACGGAAGTATTCAGTGACGAGAATGACATCGCTATAAATTAGGGACACATTTAGCAACTGCATTATTGTCGCCAAATATCTTAAAACCACACCAAATGTGAGTCAACGAAGTGACTTTTCAACGATGACATTAATATGCCTTTCAACGGTGACAAAAATTTTTCCCTGAAACTGTGGTCATTAAAGGGTTCAAGTATTTTAGTGCTTCCATTACACCATCTCAAACCCCCCACACAATCTCAAACCTTTATAATATCATCCCAAAACCCTCATAAACACCATCATTGACCTCAAACAACCAAGGGAAAGGGCTCATCATAAAACTTAAGAACCTCATAACATCCGGCAAGTTCTTAGGAGACCCATGATCCAAATACCATCTCTATTGGAAATGAAAGCACCATAAAACTCCATCAAAATCACGTCCTTTTATAAACCAAGGGAAGGTCATAATCAAGAAACACCAGGACCACCATTAAAGATTCACTACATGTTCTCTCTTTAGAATCTCTCCCTAAGTCATACTACCCCATCCGACATAGACTATATCTCACTCTTTCTTTAGAAATTACTTCACCTAAGAAGTCACTAATCACCACTATCTAACTGAAATACCTCCCCTGATTCAATGGGCACACCACACCACCAAAGGCATAGGAAAAATCATCCATAATCGTCCACATTTCTCTCCAACACCATTTGCCTACTTGGAGATCTTCTTCAGTTAAGTCAACGGGTCTCACCCTAGGACGCTAACTGTCCTTGGGGTTATTCGATTTCATCGTAACCTAGCTAGTGCCACGAGCATAGCAAGCCTAGAATCTCGTTTTGGCCACTCACAACGCTAGAATCACCCCCGGGGACTCACCAGCCTCTGTCACTACACATGTTGCCACTTCAACTCTTGACAAATAAGACACTGTAACCAATCAAACAAGGCCACAAAGTCATACCCTCCACATAAATAGGCCTACCATGAAATAGCCCCAACACAAGGAAACAACTCCACCAATGTAGAACTCACAATATATCCTTTAGGTGACTTCTCTTCAAGTGCACGACCCTACTCCACGTTTGTATATTGCATTTAGTCCAACTAATAATGCATTGCATATAATTAGACTCTCACCATAAATGACACACTATAAGCACAATTCACATTCGATCTAGGTGTATTTATTTTAATCTATGGTCAAATTTGATTACGATCTTCAGTTTATATAGCGTCCAAATTTCTGTTGTCAACTACTCAAATCATCTTGACATACGATTGAAACTCCACGTGATCTCTACATCATGTTAAAAGATGACCTTAACTATCATTCAAAATAGTCTGAACTTGAAAGACGATAAGTGGTTTATTTTACATATTTTTCCGTCATTTTCCTTACGTTTTCTTTATGATGTTTTGGCGTCATAGAAAATATTGGAAAAGAAAGAGCATCATTTAGAGAATAAATATACGCATGGCTATAATTTTCACGCTAGTGCCACGGCCTCAGTTTTCTGGCATTGTGGCCCTAGAATAAGATCAAATCTAGTATTCAAACCCGGGAGTCTAGTGCCATGGCAGAAGCTTTTTGGCACCGCGGCATTGGTTGGTACAAAATCGAAGGGCGTCAATTTTATGGGCTACGATAATGGAATTTTGGAGTCACGGTGCTACGATATGAATTTGCCTCAATTTTTGTGGTTCAAAGAGCTCCACACTTTCTTGTTTCAATCCTAACTTTAGAAGCCTTTATATACATCATATTAGAACATAAGAAGACACCTTTTATTAGTTTTACTTAGCCTATAAATACATCATCCTGGTGGTGGCTTAAAGAAAATCAATTGTATGAAAGACTCTTCAATGCCATTATTCTCTTTCTTCTTCTTCCTCCTTTTCCTCCTCCTCCTCCTCCTTCTTTCTTTTCTTTTTCTATGTTGTTAGTTTAGGTTTTTTTTTTTGTTGAGAGTGATTTTAAAACCCTATACATGGCTATATGACTAATTGTCATAATTATTTTTTAATTTTCTAATTAAGATTGTTTATGTTCTTCTATGATAAATGTTTTTGAGTATTTTCTTGTTTTATTTAGATGTACATCTGAATAGGACTTGAGAATATTCTATTGCTAGATTGGTAATCTTGATCCTATAATTGTCTTTATTTTATAATCGTTAGTAGCAAATTGTGATCGTTTATGGTCTAGTTTTCGATTGATTGTATATGGAATATAACATAGGTTAAATGAACCGAGCTTCTGTATTTGTTACTTGGAATAATCTATTTCTTTTTTTCTTAATATTTCTATTAGGCTAAATCTAGAGAGTCAATTCTAGGTTATTTAATACAAAGTGATTTAATAAAGAGCTTGTTATTATCTACGATTGATAGTTTCAATAAAGAATTGAAAATAATTCTATGATTAATTTACTAGTTATTGTCTGATAATGGAGAATGAACCTTTAGAATTTTATTTTTGTTGTTTTATCTTGTTTTATTTTCTTTTATTTTCTTCAATTTATTAATTTAGTTAATAATTAAAACCCCCAATTTTGTGTTTACTTTTAATCTGTCTTAGGTTGTTGAGTCCATAATTAATTAATTAGATCCAATCCTCTATGGGAACGACCTTTGCTTGTCATTATACTCAAGAACAACCTTATTTTTAACAAGGTTTAATTTAGTACTCCTTCCAAATGCTATCAAATTTTGGCGTTATTGCCAAGGAATATCAAAAGATGTTATCGATTAGAAAAAATCACAATTTATAACTTGCTTTGTGAAAATGTTTTCAACTATATTTTTATGATTCTAACCACTTTTGCTATAGTGTTCTTTCTTATAAAATTTAAAGCAAAAAATGGCTAAAATTGCTCTCCCAAACATAGCTTAGAGATGGAATAAAAATTGATGGCATAAGTTTTGATTAAATTTAGTAAATAGCATTTTGTTTGTTATACCCCATTCAACAAATTTTAATCATTATGTAGACTTGCCTCCTCTCTCTCCCTCATCATCTCCTTCTCTCATCCTTTTTCATCTACGAAAACTTATGATGGTGCAATTTCTCTGTTCCTCTCACTTCGAGTTCTCCCTTGATTCTCTCTATGTCGGTTGTAATTCAACATTCAGCTGCGATGCTGAGCGGAGACCTCGACGGTGAGTTCCTTCTCCCTCTCTCTTCGCTCTAGCCACCCACCTAGAGACCGTGATTCTGCACTCGCCATTGAAAGGCCGTCCATTCCTCACTATTCAAATGCCATAAGATTGAGTATGTGCTTCGCGACCATTTAGCATCCATGGCGTCAAGGTCTCCATCTGTTATTCCACATCATGACGAAATTCTTTCGCAGTAAAAACTGCCTGGAGAGCTTCAAATGACAGAAAAGAGAGAGAAGGAAATCTATCTGAAAGAGAGAGTAAAGATAGAACAGGAATTTGGGGAAAAAGAGAAAAGGCAAGATTAATATACTAAATCGATATTTTTAGATTATGCTATTTCTTTTTCCTTTATTAAATTGTGCTATTTACTTCAAATTGTATTATAAAATGGCATGTCCCAACAAACGAAGTTAATTTTAAATGAGTTTAGACTATATGAGGCTCAAAGTGAACTTCACAAAATTAGAATTAAAATTAGTTTAAATAATTGAACTTCAAATTTGCACTCGGAAACAACTTCGGACATTCATGTATTTAATTGAAAAACAAAATTCAAATTTACCGCAGCTTTGATCAAACCCTAGCCGTAGATGCTCATTTCGGTATATTGTATGACGTTCTAAATTCAAATATATCATTCAGAAATAGAAGAAAATTACAAAATCACGACAACTTTATTATATTAATCTTATTCTGTTGAACGAATCAAACAAACGAACACACATGTCATGTAGTACAACTATGCTGTAAATTTGAAGGTAATATGCTTAGAATTTAGTAACATTGAATTGTACTGTGCACCCACAAAAGATTGCCTTGAGCAGGAGGGTACAAATGGCAGACGGGACTCCCCGGCTCAATTCCGAGCATTCTAAATGCTGCATTGTTTGGATCCCACCGCGACGTATTGAGATGACAAACAACAATAGCTTCAACCTTGTTTACAGTTTCGTCCTCGAATAAAATCTTGTATACCTTATTAATTCCACTCTCATGAGTATGGCAGAAGTACACCTTGTAAGCGTAAGGCTTTGTGTGGCATCCTATCATGTTGGAAACAAAAATTTCATTGGGCTTGTCTAAGATAGTGTGGTTCTGGAAACTATCCTTTTGATGATCAATGTAGTAGGTAGTTGTTAGAAGACTAAAATGATTGTCGCGATGATCGGAGGAATCTGATAATCCAAACACATGATGAACAAAATCAAGCACAGATTCCCAGGAAGTAGCGCAAATCTGGGCCACTCCTTTAATGGGTGGATCACTCTCGCATGTTTTGCGTGTAGCTTCTACGTCTTTGGCTTGTGGAGAGTCTTGAGCAACAGAGAAGGTCTTAAGAATCTTGGGGAGTTCTGTTGACGAGAAAGGAATTGAAGAAGCTTTGTCTTTAGGCAAATAGGGAGGCTCAGTTGAACCATCTTGCTTTGGGAAATGAAGGAGCATTGTTTTGCCTATTTTCAAGTCATTGATCTTGAACAAACTTGGCGAGTGGTCCTTGTAGGATGATGGATCTAATAAAGAAAATACGTAACCAAAAAATTGCCTAGTTCTTCACAGCCTATATTAGCTATTCTTTAAGATGTATATTCTATCATATCCCTATAATTAGAAAATCAGTAATTAATCAACACTCATATCTCTGTAATTACGAAATCAGTAATTAGTCATATCCGTATAATTAGAAAATCAGTAATTAGTCAACACTCATATCCCTGTAATTATGAAATCAGTAATTAAACAATACTCATATCCCTATAATTAGGAAATCAGTAATTAGGCAATAATGCTCTTTCCGTTTCTTTTGCTTATCTTGCCCACTGTATATATTGTAATTTTTCTTATCAATAAAGATAGAGAATTCCATTCAATTTCAATCTATTTTATGGTATCATAGCCATTGTAGAACCAAAAAAAAAAAAAGTTCTACAACCGATCCTCTCAAGATGACCAGCACTCCGTTAGCATCAGCCAATACTCAAAATGAGTCCAATTCTCCCACTCTATCTCAATCCCAACCATCACTCATCAATCTTCTAGAAAACACCTCTCCTCTATACTCTATCAATACTGCCACTCAAATATCCATTAAACTCACACCTTCTAACTACACGACATGGTGTTTTCAGTTTCATGCCATTCTCCTAGGTTATGATCTTATGGGCTTCATCAACAGCTTATGACCATGTCCGCCACCTACTGACATGCCAGGTCATTCTCTATGGATTCGTCAAGATCAATTGATCTTAAGTGCAATTGCTGGTTCCATCTCTCCAAATATTGTACCTTTCATTGCTTCTGCAAAAACATCACGGGAGGCATGGATAATTTTGGCTAACACATATGCCAAACCAACTCGCGGCTGCCTAAATCAACTCAAGGAGGATCTTTGTGTTCTTTAGAAAGGAACAAAATTAATTACAGAGTATATGCAACAAATCAAGATCATTGCTGATGAGCTTGCCATGTTCAATGTACCGATCAACAATGAGGACCTTGTGTTAAAAATTCTAGCCGGCCTTGACGATGACTACAAAGATCTATGCTCGGCCTTACGTGTACGGGAAACTCCAGTCACGTGTCACGCCCCGGAGTACGGGAGATGACGTGGTGGTTTAATTAAGTTAATTAAGTAAAGATTTGGTTAAAAATCAGGGTTTTAAAATGAAATTTATAAATAAAATGTGATAATTTTAAAATCGTTTGAATAGAAAAGTTAAAGAAATAAAGCGATTCATTGTAATAATTAAACAATTAGAAATAACATTAAAATAATTAAATATGGGGTGGAACGCGTATGAGTCCCACTAGCCCACATATTGTGCACACACATATAGTACTGACAATATTAT
>CAMOHE010055305.1:21291-40778 GCA_946598075.1 Artocarpus hirsutus
CAATGGAACATGGAATTTAGTTCCTCCTCACTCAGCTCAAAATCTTGTAGGATGCAAATGGGTTTTTCAAATTAAAAGGAACCCTGATGGCTCTATTGCTCGTTACAAAGCTCGTCTCGTCGTAAAGGGGTTCCATCAATGACCAGGTGTTGATTTCCACGAGATCTATAGTCCAATCATTAAACCCGCAACAATTCGACTGGTTCTTTGTCTTGCTCTATCCCGTGGCTGGCCTCTCAAACAATTGGACGTAAACAATGCTTTCCTACATGGTCACCTAAGTGAAGATGTCTACATGCATCAACCTCCTGGTTTTATTGACAAAAACAATCCCAACTACATTTGTCATCTTAAGAAAGCTCTTTACGGACTCAAACAAGCACCTTGAGCATGGTATCATGAACTTCGACACTTTCTCTTATCGGTTGGATTTGTTAACACAAAGTCAGACACTTCACTTTTTGTCTTTCAACTAAAGCACTTGACCATGTATCTTCTAGTGTATGTGGATGATTTAATTCTCACAGGTAGCAATACAAATCTTCTCGACAACTTCACTGCTTAACTTGCTGCCAAGTTCTCAAAAAAGGATCTTGGAGACCTCTCATACTTTTTAGGCATGGAGGTCCTTCCTTCATCAACGAGAATTTTACTGTCTCAGCGAAAATACATACATGATCTCTTGGAGAAAACAAATATGCTTGATGCTAATGACATCCACACACCCATGTCTCCAAACAATGTTCCAAAACTTCATGATGGCACTTCCCTCACTGACGAAAAGGAATATCGGTCTGTAGTTGGTGGCTTACAGTATCTCTCCCTCACGCGACCAGATATTGCCTTTACTGTCAACAAGTTATCTCAATTCATGCATCGTCCTACAACTCAACATTGGTCCACCGTTAAACGTCTCCTTCGATATCTTCACGGCACAATCAACCATGGCTTATTTCTTCGACATCACTCTCCCATGACATTTCATGGCTTCTCTGATGCAGACTGGGCTGGTAACATTGATGATCGCACATCTACCAGTGCTCATATTGTGTTCCTCGGTCACAATGCAATCTCCTGGAGCTCCAAGAAACAAAGAACAGTTGCTAGGTCCTCTACTGAAGCTGAATACTGAGCTGTTGCTTCCACAACCGCTGAAATTGCATGGCTCCAATCATTGCTACACGAACTTGGAGTTCAATTGCCGACTGTTCTTGTTATTTATTGCAACAACATCAGCGCTACTTATCTCTGTGCAAATCCTGTCTTCCACTCACGCATGAAACATATTGCGATAGACTTTCATTTTGTTCGAGATAAAGTACAAAGTGGTGAACTACGTGTTTCTCATGTCTCCTCCAATGATCAACTTGCCGATGCTCTTACAAAGCCTCTTCCTCGCCAGCAGTTGCAGTCACTACGAATCAAGATTGGTGTTCAGCCACTGACCACCATCTTGAGGGGGCATAATAAGGAAAATACGTAGCCAAAAAATTGCCTAGTTCTTCACAGCCTGTATTAGCTATTCTTTAGGATGTATATTCTATCATATCCCTATAATTAGGAAATCAGTAATTAGTCAACACTCATACTCCTATAATTACGAAATCAGTAATTAGTCATATCCCTATAATTAGGAAATCAGTAATTAGTCAACACTCATATCCCTGTAATTACGAAATCAGTAATTAGACAATACTTATATCCCTGTAATTAAGAAATCAGTAATTAGGCAATAATGCTCTTTCCGTTTCTTTTGCTTATCTTGCCAGTGTATATATTGTAATTTTTCTTATCAATAAACATAGAGAATTCCATTCAATTTCTATCTATTTTACTTGTGGCCTTGTCCAATTATCATTTCAGTAGCATAAATGATGCAAGAGTGAATATTTTGCTGGCACTTCTGTTGGTTGTAATGTACGTGCATGAACATTAGAAGCTTTCTTTACAAAAGTTGTAATTCCCATCATATTTACGAGGTACATACATTGGACCATTCTAGACTCATAAAAAAAAAATTCGCAACATCGTGCACGATTCAAGTTGCTAGCTTGTTTAGCTCGTCAAAGAATTAAAAACAAAAAGTTGTAATTTGCTTCTTGGAGATTTCATGGTCACGCTTCTTTTGTCGTTTAGCTCGAGTTTTACAAATCGAATCAAAACTTGATACAAAAGAAAGTGTGGTAGGACAGCTTTACAGGTCGAAAGATATCGTGGTACCTAAATGCATCATGTGCCGGGAAAGAGAGAGATTGGCTTGGAATGAACATGAGAATAACATGTCTACCGCACAAGAATCCTTTGAATATAAATATTAGTGTGTTTTTGAGGAAAAATATCGCTACAATTTATAGAGGCACAACAAGAATCCCAGTCAAATTAGAAAATTGACATGTACTGTAGGTAGGTGCAATTTATGAGCAAGACACGGTCGTAAGGGAAATCCACATAGACACACACAGAATCATGGGCCTCTTTTGTGGTTATGAAATCAGTAAAATGTGGTTAGGCTTTTATTATTGTGACGCAACCTGCCAACATGCTGCCGGGCCTCTGCCTCTCCCCACACGAGAGTTTTTCTATAATCTTTGATTTGGGATTACACCGTTTTCCAAGAAATTCAAACTATATAAAAAAAAGGGGTTGTTTTCTTGTCTTTAAAATAACAATTCCTCTGCTTAAAATATTCAAAATGGGGAAAAACTAAAAAACTAAAAAAGAATAAGCCTCTCAGTGCTAAAATGCCATATGGTGCGTAGCGATACGGAATTCATTGCGGTGCCTGCCTTATACATGTATATAGGGGAATGAATTTGAAAAAGAACCATCTTGATTAGTTGAACCCTAATTATTTGTCCTCAGTCCTAGATTTTTAGTCCTGAGGTCTAGATTTATACGCTAAATCTTGTCTCAACTTTGTCACTATTAATATTATCATCTACTTTGTCTAACAATATCTTCCCCCCTTCCTTTTGGCCATTTCCCTCGGTACGTTGCTTTTGCTTTATAAAACTATTGCAATCATCAATTGCCAGCCTATTAGTGGACATAAACAATTCAAAGGAAATGACTGAGTTTTGGTTTTGAGGTTAAATGATTGGGGGGACAAGAAAGCATGAGGTTATTACCACCTGTACATTTCTGTTTCTTAATATACACTAAAAAAGAGAGAGACTAATTTAAGCTACAATTCGGCCATCTCATAAGCATAAAAAAAGAAAAAAAGAAAAAAAAAGATAATAATAATTGTTGGCCAGAATTGGAACAAAGAATCTTCAACAAAGGTCATGTGGGTCACATTGCCACCTTTTGTGAGCACCGTACAGAATTGGCATAAAAAGGACCATTAATGGGGGTCTCTTACAAACAAAGGTTTTACTTATTTAATATAGAAAATAAAAAAAAAAATACTAAATTCTCCCCGAGTATCAAAATGGATGAGATCTTTGAGGAATTGATTATGTGAAGGGTATTTTTCTAGTTCCAGAGGACCTGTGCTTTTCTCTTATATATATAACATAGACCAAATGGAGTTGTGGTTGTGACTCAAACTTCACTTTCAAAAGAGAGTTATCTCAGGAAATTGCATACAAATTTAGATCAGCTTTAGATGGCAGGCTCATCTGCAAAACCCAAAAGATCAATTAGCTTGCCATCTAGGCTCCACCCCCACTACCAAAAGATTGAAGCAAAGCTAAACAAGCTCAAGACTAATTGGGAATATTCATCATTCTCTTCAAGGGAAACTCCTCTCGGAAGTGAGAACATACAATCAGGCTTGACTGATCTTGCTGAGTTGTATATTTCTACCAAGGAACTCATCCATTCTCCCTTGACCCAACAAGCCCTTCTCCAAAACCATTCAAGAAAATTGGTGGAAGAGACACTAGACGTGTTGGTCGGATTGCTAGACGCCTGTGGCGCCGCAAGAGACTTGCTTCTAAGAATGAAGGAAAGAGTGCAGTCCCTCCAATCAGCCCTGCGTAGGAAGGTTATTGGAGATTCAACCATAGAAAGCAATGTCCAATCTTATATCAACTTCAGAAAAATTGCTAAAAAGGAAGTCTCCAAGAGCCTTAGATCATTGAAAACCATGCAAGGTAGCAATGTCCAAGCTTTCCATGCCTTAGATATGGATCACCCTCTTCAAACGGTGATCACGTTGTTGAGAGAGCTAAGCAACATTGCCGTCTCCATCTTTCAATCCCTCTATGTGTTCTTATCCGTTCCTGCATCGACGAAGACAAATTCAAGCAGTAAATGGTCTTTAATCTCCAAGTTGTTGGGGCCAGGGTCAGTTGCGGCTTTGGAGAGAGGACACAAGATTTTCAACCAAGCGGGCAGTGTTGATATTTGTCTCTGGTCATTGCAAGGCCAATTGAGGAAAGTTAGTAATAATAACAACGGTGCCGATATTGATGTGGGAATGGTAAAGAGGAGATTAACGAGTCTTGATTGTTGTGTTGAGGGACTTGAGGCTAGATTAGACTGCTTATTTAGATGCCTAATACAACATAGAGTGTCTCTTCTTAATCTCCTCACGCCTTGACAAAATTATGTTAATTTAATTAGCAATAATTGGTGCACTAATTACAGGGTCATAGCGCATGGATTTTGGAGTAGAAGTTCCACGTTGAACAATGTAATTTTTTTGTAAAGTCAGGAAATGTTGAAATGATATTCTTTTATTCAATTAATATATTTATATTCTTACCAATATTTTTGGTTACCCTAAAAACAAATAAAGTTCATATGAACGAGTCCGGAGGCAGTCCGAATCGTTTGCTTCTATGTTTCAACTTTGAAAAGCCACAACAAGCTTGTTCCTAATTAGCCCCCTCTCCTTGCCTTTTCAACAAACACTGTCGTTTTGCTCCTTAAAACAAAAAGGAAACGAAAGAATTCATGATTTCTCTGACTTCTCCCTTTGTTTTCTCCTCCTTGGATGATTCGTTGTTTAATACTTCTTTCAATCATATATGAGTAATTTACTTGGATTAAACAAGGCCTACCCCCACTTTGGGTGCAATATATATATATATATGTTAAAACTCGTTATAATGTCGCACTTACGACATTGAACGGCATCTGGCGAAAACAAAAACAAAGGACAAAATAACAAAACGAGCTATAAAAGCTAAAGAACATCAAATAATGGAATGACAGGAAACAACAAAAATAGAAGTCACGGCAACAAATGAAAATACGACAATAAAGAATGACAAGGACACCAAATCAGAAAAACGCTTATGCTGAGAAAGGACAAGAATATCGAACACGACGACAATGTCAATAGGCGCAAACGATAACAAATAACACAACAAACCTGAAAAACGACATTAAGAAGATAGGCAAGAGGGAGGAAAACGACAAAAGTATGGAAATGATACAATATATGACAATTAAAAAAGAGAAATCGACAGTAATACAAAACCTTCAAATCACAAGAAAATAGATAAACGATAAGAATTTTGGATACCAGTTATACGACAACAAAATGAGGCCAACCAATCGGAGTACGACAAAAAGAAAGCGTAGAAGACAACCATACAGAGCACGACACTAAAATGAAGAAAAGAAAACGCATTTAAATGACAGGCAACAACAAGGAAGAAAACAACAAGAACATAGACAATAAAGAGAAAATGACGTTTCCAAGTTGAGGAAATGTCAGGCTTAACGGCTAAGAGGCGTCTTTTTCGAACAAGTTTGCAAGCACTCTTTTTCATACGACAATAAAGCCGAAGACCGCAGCAAAAACGTGACAACAGTAACACCATGTGCGACAGCAAATGGGAAAAAGACACCAGAAAGATAAACGACAATAAATCAGTAAGCGGCACAATCGACGTTACAACGCACCCCAAAAAGATAACGAGATCCAAGGATAAAACGACAAGATTAGATAAACGACAAAATAAATTCACAGCGATGGCAACCATAAAACAACACCAAGACTATATATAGAAAAGCTATAGAAAGCAGAACAAATAAGGAGAACACTATGTAACAAGAAAGGAATGATGATAAATGAAAAGCATATGAATCATGTAACAGCATGTTGAAACGACAAGAAAAGGAACACAAGATAAAATCACTTTGCATAGCGATGATTAAAAAAAATTAAATGATTAACAAATGAAACAAACGACATCAGAATAAAAACGACTCCAACACGAACAGATGAAAATAATCTTGGTTCCAAACAATGATGGAGCAGGGGCCAAATTTTTCTTTTTTAATCAAGATTATACTGACACAAATGACTATTAATTTAAAGAGGATCAAGTCTAATTTATAAACATACCCACTGTATTAAAATTAAAATCGCTGTATATTAAAAAAAAAAAATTGAGAGCTAGAGGGGGCTGCCCCCTGTCTCCGTTGCTGGTGCCGAAGGCGGGGTCAAGGAAAGCTAGATTCGTGGCAACAAAGATGAATAAAACGACATCAAACATAAAAATGACACGACAGAGGAAAACAAGACCGAAAGGGAAAACAATAATAGAAAATGAATTAAAAACGTTAAAAAAGGAAGGAACAGATGTGAGATGAAAGATGGTAGAACAATGACGACAATAAAAGTAGGAATCGACACTAAACAGGAAACTTTTTCAATGTTCGGAAAACGACAGATAAATAAGAGCTGTAACTACTGCCTTTTGGTAGTTTGCACATTTTTCAGAATATATAGGTTGCTTCATAACTTTCAGTTGAAGTTGCGGAATGGCTAAATATATATATATATATATATATATATATATATATATAGAGGTGCAGTCTTACGTCAAGCCTTCCCTCAAAAAGCCTCAACTCTGTATTACATGACACATGACAACTGTTAGAGTATGGTGACCCGAATTTAGTTTGACCCGACCCAAAAAGCTAGCGGTGCGATAAATTATGGTAAAAAATAAAAATGAGATTTTTCATGAGATCTGTGGTGATAGCGGAGGGATCGGGCCGATAGGCTCGATCCCGTAGCCCACCATTGATCTCGCCGGGGGTGCGGGAGCGGAGCCCCAGCGGTACGGACTGTCATTGTTAGGCCGTTTAGTTTATATTTTTAGCCCATAGGGTTTTGCCTATACCTATTTATATGATGTATTGCGTTAGAGTTTGTTTTTACCGATTTTCGAGCCTCCCTAGCGCCTCCACTATAATCTTCTCGAGTTTAGTGATTTTATTCTCCTCTGCCCGTGGTTTTTTTCCCGTTTTGGGTTTCCACGTAAATTCTGTGTGTTCTTATTTTTTGTTTCTATCGCATTAATTTTGCAACAACAACTATTAATGATTATTGAAAATGAATATTGAAATAGAAAAAGGAATTTAAACAGAAAAAAGAAGAAGTTAAATTCAAATGAAAGCTTGTAGTACGTAGAAGCAAAAGAAAGACAGCTGAATACATAGTATGATAATATTAATACGTATTTTTTTTTTTTTTTTTTGCTTGAGATGTATATTAGTAAAGATCTTTTAATATATATTGCCATTGGTTCTTGTAATAAAGGAATAAGCCAATGCCTCACCTAAATTATTTTACATTTTTGTGTGCTAACATCCACCGGCATATGCTTATTGTCTTCAATTTTTGATAATTAACTATAATTCTTTGCAAACCCAGTACCCAGATGTTGAGCTAAACAGAAATAAATAATTCCAAACCCTAGATTAATGAAGTACAAAGAAATTGAGATGGATACATAATTCTTAATCAAATGGACAATGATATTTATTTCTTTATTTATTTTATTTGTGAAGTCACACATTGCTCCACATGCATGCAACTAACGGATTCCAAAAAATAAAAATCATATCATGTGGTTGTGGCAGATCAGAAAACGTAGAGTCATCATGAGCCATCTCTTTGGTAGAAGATTAAGTTTTTTTGTTTTTTTTTTTTTGAATTAATGTACTCGTGCTTAGTAGCTATATATTCACTTAATTAAGACTTTGCCGTCCAATGCAAAGGTTCGTGGTTTCTTCTAAGATGAAAGCATATTCCAATGTGAGTTCGTGGTTTGTCACTTCATGCAAATAACGCATAAATACATGTGTGTGTGTGTGTGAGAGAGAGAGAGAAATGCTATATGTATAGTCCTAGTTGACCTTGCAATTATATAGTCCTAGTCGACCTTGCAATTATATAGCCACGTATGTATTAGTTTATTATTATTATTATCATTATTATTATTTGAGGTCTTCTTTTGCTTTTAATTAGATGATAATTGGTAGAGTTTGCCAAGAAAAGAAAAATGATAAATGGAGGGCAGAAACATGACTAATCCAGTTGGATATGGGTATTATGTCTCTACCAATCATATGTATATCACCTAAATTGTCTCAATTGACAAGGTTGGAAAGCCAAATCCCGTACATTGTAAGCACTACAATATTGATCATATATTATTGAGATCTAATTATGTAAGGTCAAAAAAAATATAAAGCTTATCTCTAATTTAATTCCTTGAAAGTTGAGATAATCTAACATAGATTCACCGCCCCTAGAAAAATGAAATAAATAAATAATGTTACAATGAGTCTTTTCTTGATTTTTTAACCCTAGCTAAAATGAAACAAATAAATAATGTTGCAATGAGTCTTTTCTTGATGTTTTAACCATTGCTGTTAATTGTTTGTAGTGTGTCTGTCTTTGTCTTGATAGAGATTTTGCTTTTCTTCTCTGATCAAGAGTTAATATGAGATTTTCTTCTTCTTCTTTTTTTTTAGGTTTTTTTAGCATTTGCACCTCTTCAAACTTCTAGTAGTTTTGCATTTATATCTTTGATTTTTTTATTATTGCAATTTAGTCTTTGAACAGAGTGGTATTTATCATTTTTTTAAACTCTAAAGCCCCTTAAATATGAAGAATTTGAGGGACAGAAGAGTTTATATTTCACTTAGTTTGAAAAGTAAGATAGAACTTAAATACTGTACATGTAAGAGCTTTACACTGTAACAAACTACTATAGCATATGAAAACTTTACACTATAGCAAGTTGGAACTTAAAGTTCTAACTTGCTTATCAAATAAAGCCTATATGTGTTGCAATTTTATTCCAAAATTAATCCAAGGTTTCCCAGAATTAATCCAAGAATTAAATATTGTTTTTTTTTTTTTAGAGTTTAGAAACTAGATTTGAAAAAGAAAATACCTTAAAAGAAAACCAACAAGAGACATAAATGCTAATAACAAAACCCATTATTGTTTTTAACATCTTTGGTTGAAATAGTTGAACATTTGCTTTTTTTTAAAAAAAAAAAAAGTTGAATTTTTGAAAATTGGACGGGCATAGATCTTGGGTCGTTATCACATGTTTGATAGACTTAGACTGACTAAGGGGAAATGTTTCTTATGTTGAGCTGAATGACCAAATTTGTGCCACAATTAATATGCTTCATCGTCAGCATTCATTGTAGCTAGGTGAAGAACAATCGTTTAACATGTTTCTCTGTGTATACATACATATACATATATATATATATATATATATATATGTGAACCAATGTGCTTTAATTTTGTCCTTGGAATTATATGCATTGCATTTTAGGACTAATTATATGATTAGTCTTTTTTAGCCCAAACTCATGACTTCTACTTTGTTATGTTTAATTAGGGGGAAAACATGTGCATGTTGCCAATTTGTAATATTCTAGTTAATTTTGTCTTTTAGGCTGAACAAACTCTTATGTAATCTTGCAATTTGCAAAGTTAGTAGTGCGCTAATTTGCCATGGAACCAAGAAAAGAGGCAGAAACTGTTGGGGACAAGAAGAATCATGTCGTCATAGATATATAAATGTGCATTGAACATTTACCAAAATATTGGCGTAGTACGTACTTGCTACAAGCCCAAACCCAAAATGCTGGCCACTCCCTCAAACTTTCATATCATTAATTTCATTTTATTGTTTTCATTTGGTTAAATTACACCAATTCCCATGGTATTACGTGGGAATTTCTGCTGACTGATGTCTCCTTGTCCCCCCTGTTGGGCCCTAACCAAGTTATAAAATATGAGTTTGCATAATTCCAATGCGATTTGAGATAAACTAAACTAATCCGAAATTTATGAAGTATGAACCATGACTTATGTGCCCCCCGTGACCTTCTTCTTGTAAGCCTAGAGACATGGCCTATGCTTCATACTCAATGCCAATATGCCAGCCTCAACAACTTGCTGTTAGACTTAGGCATCACTCCCTTTTTTTTTTTGTGGGCTTAAAGAATATAAATCATCATGGTTGTGACTTGTGAGATAATAGCATTAGTATTTAGCTGCAAGGATGATTAGGCAGGCAAGGAGGCATACAACACTAATGGCCTGTACCCGTTGTTTACGTTTTCAGGATGACACAAAATTTGTTATACAACTTATAACAAAAAATGGATTAAAGAAAAGACCCAAGGTGGCAGTTTGTTGGCCAAAAATGATACAAGAGGTATCGGAGAGGGTTGGCGTGGCCCACACTTATCACATGGTTGATGCCACTTCTTCCCTTGGCCCTTGGGCATCAAACAAACCAACTAAGGCTTCTATATATATACATTGAACAATTTCTTGTTTTGCAAGCATCACTTGTGCATTCAAGACTCGAGAAAATCTTAAAAGCTTTGAGGGAAAAAAAACATGGCAAATCAGCCTATTAGATCCATTAGTTTGCCCTCCCGGGAACACCCTTGTTCGGTTCGGATAGACGCATTGTTAAACCACCTAAAATCCTTCCAATTTTCACCATCAGTTGTTCCTTGTGAATCAGAGATCATCCAAAGCAGCTTGGTTGGCTTGGCAGAGTTGTACAATTGTGTGGAGGAGTTGATGAACTCTCCAACCACACAACAAGCTTTAATGCCCACCATTACCAAGCATGGGAATCTAGTGGAACAAGCTCTTGAGGGTTCAATCACATTGCTGGACACATGCAACATGGCAAGAGACATATTGATGTCAATGAAGGAACATGTGCAGACACTTCAATCTGCTTTGCGGAGAAAGGGTCATGGCGGAGCCTCGTCCATTGAGAGTTCTATTCATGCTTATCTTAGCTTCAGAAGGAAGGCCAATAAGGACATTGCCAAATGCCTTGGAGGGCTCAAGAGAATGGAAGCCAACAACACCACTTCCTCACTTCCCTTTGATGTTATTACTCAAGATCAATCCACCATAGTCAAGATTATAAGAGAAACAAGCGCCATTACCATCTCCGTCTTTCGGTCTCTTCTAAAGTTTCTGTCCATGCCAACTTCAAGTGCTCATGGAGGGTCAATGTGATAGAACGGATTGAACCAAAATTCTACAGGATCGTTCATGTTAAATTATTGAGAAGAATCATACCAAACTGCGGAAGCGTACCTGGATTCATGATTACTGAATAAACTTGGGTTATCGTCTTCCAATCCAATACGTACTCCTTATGAAACTTCAAGGAAGATGGGATTTCCAGAGAAGCAGGAAGAATGAAAACGTACGTATGAATTGGGGACCATAACCAGAATAAATAACTTTTGTTATTTTAGTGTATTTTCAGTTTCGCCCATCATAAAATCTGAAAATTACAAATTGGTATCTACACATATAATATTTATAAAATAACCCATACATTATTTCAATACCCAATAAAGCCTTTTAACTTTATCTTAATTATATCACTTTAATTTAGGCTTTACTTTAAGATAGCATTAAATAACACATTTAATTACATATGTAGGCCCACATGGAAAATTATTTTCCAACACAATGATCTCCAAATTAGTAAGAATGCGGTTGTTGTCGTTTGAGAAGGAAGATAAGAAGAAGATTTTGACTTTGGTAGGGAATGTTGACGTTTCCCTTCAAACGCTTGTAGGAAACATGCAGGGAAATGAGGGAAGAGCTCAGGAGGTGATGCAAATGGTTCAGACGACCTTGGAAACACTGAATTTGAGCAGTGAAGGCCTTGTGGCTGGATTAGATTGCTTGTTTAGATGTCTTGTTCAAAATAGAGTGACTTTGCTTCATATTCTTACTCAGTAAATTGAAGTTGTTCTTGATTAGCCTTATTTTGTATATTTCACATGCTTTTGCTAGTCATGGCATGGCCTGGCATCCAAATATTATAGGATTTGCTACGGTTTTTAAACTTGTGGTTGTTGTGCGAAAGTGGAATTGGAATTCACTTGTATAACAATAAAACTGGCAATACAATTTTGATTTCTGATCATTTCATGGGCTAATCAAATATAGTACATGTCCGGGATTAAGCATATGCAGCTGATGATATTAATCTATCTATAATATATATATATATATATATATATATATGTAATACATGTCTGTCTGTCATCATCTGTTACACTACTAATATCTGAGCAGAGATGTCATCTTCCTATATGTAACGTTTACACCATAATAAGCGTGATTGGCGTGAATCGGCCAAGTCATTACCCTTAAGATTTTTGTGTGTGTGTATGTATACACACACACGAGACTCAAAACTGTCAAAACAAATGGGCTAAACACGGGCCGAGTTAATTTGGGCTGAGGGTAGGTAACCCTGTTGAAGAAAGCGGCAAATTTTTAAGTGGAACAAAACTAAGTAATAGCAGCTTTGGATAAATTAACACTGAGTTTAGAACTTCATCTAATGAATTTCAGATTTACCTCATGCCTAAAATTAATAAATCTGAAATTTGCCTTTAAATTTTTCTCATGACCAAAATTTGAATTTAGGCAATGATCGAATTTGATAAGTTGGGATTTTCTTTTTTTTTAATTCTAGTCCCATGAAACACCAAAATTGTTACACCTCATTGCCTAATAGTGAAATTCAATCATCCACATCATCAACATGGAAGCCTTGGACATTAAGCTTAGGTATGTTTTGAAGGAGATAGGAAAAAGGAAATAAAAGTAGTAGTAATAAGTTAGGTCCTTTTGTGCAATAGCAGATAGTTTATTACTCCTTTTGGTTGTTCTAGCCGTGCTCTTACGTCCATCCTATAACTATGAGCCACGTTAGTCCAAAAACAAGCGGTTACAGAATCAACAATTATTGTATAATTAATTAAAAAAAAAAAGAGGAGAGATTATTCCTGCTTTCCTGTAATATGGAGAGATTTTAGGTGGGATTTCCCGTAATACAAATACATATGGCATGAAAGTTTGCTCCCAAAGTGGTTGAAAAGAAATTTCCAATACAAATTAGTAAATGGAAAGGCACCACTAGTCTAAGAACTTCAATTGCCACATTGACATCGCTGCGAGATCAATGCAAACCGATTACATCCTCACCAACACGCTTCAACTCACCATTAACAAACGTGTCATGTTACCTTTGCTTTAGCCCCTAAGATCAATAATTAAAAAAAAAAAAAAAACCAATAAATTTAACCAATTACGTACTCAAAGCACAAATATTAGAAAGAAAATGACATGTCTTGCTCTTGGCTTTCTAACCACCATCAAAACAATCCTCACACCCTATATACATGCACGTCTTTATAGACCAAATCTCTTTCAAAATCCTCTTTCTTTCTTCTTTTTTTTTTTTTTTCCTTCCGTGTCCAACTCCAAGAGAGATCCTAGACACGCCACGTATTGCATGAAGAGCAACTAAATATTAATATTATTTTGAAAAGTGGAGGGTAACGTGGCAACAAGGGAGGCAAAGATAGGCGATTGCCCTTTTCTCCTTAGGTTCTCGTTGCATTACAAATCCACAAAACGACAAAAAAGATCAAATATATATGAAATTATTGCAATACTGGTGCATACCAAAGACGCGACCGGCTAGCCGAACTTGAAGGAACCTTCCATACAACCATCACATGCTCTCCGCATTCACGTTAATATTATTGAGCTTGGCTTGTTAATTAATCCCTTTTATTTTTTTTATTTTATTCCATGTGTAAGTGTTACCCATGCTATATATATATATATATATATACATAGAGAGAGAGAAAGGGAGAGAGAGAGAGAGTCATATCATTTTGGAGACCAAGCATTAATTCAACAAGTCATATTTTTCTTTTCTTTTGAGAGATTAGCAAAGAAAATGTCTACATTATTAAAGCACCATGTTAGATGGTCAATTGGCTTGCCTCTCAAGGTTCCATCCAAGCTCAAAGCAATGATAATGTTGGAGCAGGATTCTGTGTGTGTTGGCCTATCTGGACTTTGAGAGCTATATGAATGTATGGATGATCTTCTCAACATGGGGTCCGCCCAACAAGTCCGGATCAGTCAAACTCAAAACCAACATGATCATGACGAGAAATGGGTGGAGGATTTGTTGGAAGGATCAGTCAAGCTTTTGGACGCGTGCGGAATCACAAGAGACGTCTTGATGCAAAAATTGAGCACGTTCAAGCCCTCCAACCTACACTCAGGAGCAGGAGAATTAAGGGATCATTAGATTATTATTATTCGAGCGTCGAGAACGGCGTCACAAACTACACTTGCTTCAGAAAGAAGATGAAGAATGATCTCAACAAGTTATCCATCTCTACATTGGAGCAATTTGACAATGAGAAGCTTTTTGAGGTAGATTATCAGCAAGTTAATAATAGTATCAACAAGGAGCAATCCTATTCTGTTATTAGAGTTCTTAGACATGGACACCTCTATATTCCAATCTCTTTTGGATTTCTAGACTTTTTCAAAGCATTAGAAGATCGTCTCTTGTTGCAAAGCATGTATGGATGAAGATAATTATGCGAATGAGTTGGAGATCTTTGCACATCACCTTGTTCATTATTACCAGTTGCAGCTGATTCTGAGATGACGATTCAAACAACTCAGAAGAGATTGGAGGCTTTGGAAAATAAAATTCACGGCCTTGAGAGTGGTTTGGAGATTGATTAAGACAAGAACCTTCCTTTCCAACATAATCTCTCAATAGCCATATTCCACATCTTTAACGTCGATTTTGCTTTGGAATTTCAATTTTCAACTTCAATCCCGATGTATATGTATTCAAGTGTATGCAAAAGGAGTTATATAAATAGTACATTCAAAATCTTCTCTCACACAATATCATAGCTTCTATTTCATCTTCTTCTAAAACTTTGAGTAGCGTCTAAGTTTCATACGCTTTGCCTTAGATCCAAAATTTTTTAGATAAAATAAATTCCATGACAAGCAAAATTTAGAAAAATGAAAAAGTACAAGTTTTAGGCCATGTTTAATGTTTAATGTTTAAGGAAGATATATTCACAAGTTAGGATGTATAGTCCTTTGTACGAGGTGTTTAGTATTACCAGAGATGATGTTCATAAGCATATAATACATGCATTACATATGTGCTTGTTTATATGCATGTATCTTACCTGTATTAATTCATCAACAAAAAAGATCACACACGCAAGCAATTAAAATTTAAATACCTCAAGAAGATCCTCACTTACAGGCAATTAAAATGGTTGCTTTTGCACATTTTCTACCTTTTGGACCTTTAATTTTTATAATCTTGCACTCGATCTGTGCGAACATAACTAAGAAAAGATTTTAATCCTCTGGTCCTAAATTATTTAAAAAAATTACTTGTTGATCTCTGGCTTTTTTTTTTTTTTTTTTTTTAACTAAACTGACCCGAAATCATGAGACTTAAAATGGCTCTCAAGTTTCACCTTAGAAGCTTGAATCACCCATGACATACATGCTAAATTCATGTATGATGATCTTTTCACAAATTGTTTCGCAAGAACTTCTGAGCAAAGAAAGTAAATATGTTAAATTCTTGATATGTTAATAAGTACGAAGTAGTCCACAAGTCGAGTTGGGAGTAATTGTCACGCCCCGGAGTATGAGAGGTGACGTGGCGGTTTAATTAAGTTAATTAAATGAAGATTTAGTTAAAACTTGGGTTTTAAAATTAAAATTTTTTAATAAAAATGTGATTATTTAAAAATCTTTTTAAAGCAGGCAATTATAATAACTAAACAAATAAGAATAACAAAGCAGACGAGAAGAAGATAATAAAGAAATAAAGAGAAAATGAGAATGGGTCCCAGTGACCCAGATTTATGCACACACATAGTACTGACAATATTAAATTACAACCACAGTCTAAAATTAAAAAAAAAAAGGAATTTAAAGTTATACATGCCTTGATTTTTATAGTTTAAATAATCTACTATCTGAAAGTCCTGTCCGTGGATTCTTCTTCAATCCTAAGTTGATATCCACCTAGAGGGAAAAGATTTTAAAACAAATAAAATGTGAGTGAGAGCCTCAATAGGACTATATTTTAAAATATTTAACTTTAAATGAAATTTCATTATTCAAATAAATGTATAGAAAACGAATTAGAATAAATAAATAAATAGTTAAAAATTTAATAAAAATTTATCTTACCAAAACAGTTTGTTGGTCGACCAGAAAGAATACCATTTTCTTTTCTTGGGCAAACCATATATATTTCACCACCGTAGTGGCCCAACTAGGTTTCAGGACCTACCCCCAAGGTCGCGCACTACACGACCCGATCTTTGATATGGCATCATGCCCTTAAATATAATTATATATATCTTTCTATGATTTATTAAAATCTCTTTTTACCAAATATAATCATTTACATTTGTTATGAGATTTGTTATAAAAACACCTCAATCTACTGCTTAAAAAAAAGTCAAAAAAATCCTTTTTCTAAGCAATATTCAAAAATGTTTTGATAAAAGTATTTTTTAAGGCCAAAATCATTTAAACCAGGTTACCAAGGAAGGGGTAGAAGTCCTACCTCAATACTCATGTCTGTGTCCCACACCGTAATCCCGGTCCGTTATATGTTAGCTCTACGGATCCACGTTCAACCTTAAATGAAAACTAGGTCTATCAGTATCTAGCGTGAGATATTCTATGTTACTAAATCATCCCATGGTGTCCTAGTGTGCCATTTAGGTTTACAAAATCATTTTACAAAGTTGAAATTTCAATCGAGGTTCAAAACGATAAAAACGGGTGAAAAATTACAAAATTTCCATCATGCCGGTTGCCTTGGTCGGGCTGGCCGAGCATTTCCAAGTTCGGCCTGCCGAACGAATGAATCAGGGTTCGGCTAGCCAAACGGATGAATCCAGCCCACCGGATACAAAGTTCGGCCTGCCAATCTAGAAAAATTCTAAAATTTTTCAAGCACAGGAATTTGACCTCCTGAGCCTAAATCTCTATTTCAACCTGTTTTTCTCCATTCTCAGGCATGGATAACATCAATAGATGATAGAAAAACATCATAAAATAGTTTGGAACCAATTTAAATAAGATTTGCATAAAGATTTTGATAAATCCTGAAATTAGAGAAAAATAAAAAATTTTGATTTAAATCTATTTTTGATCAAACAAAACTTAAATCCTAGTTGTTCTAAGTTCATCTAACCTAGATTAAAGGTTTTCTAAGCGTGGAAAAGCTTAGATTTCAAAATACCAAGAAATTGAAAAAATTGAAAAAGTTTTGAAATTTAGAAACTAACCTCGAATTAAAGCTTTAAATCGTGTTTGTAGTTGCTAAACCGCATTCCCGAGCCTTCAATAGACTAACCTGAAGCTTGGGATTGATTTTGTTTCAAAATTTTTTTTTGAGAGAATTTGAGAGATAAGGAGAGGCAGAGAGAGAGGATGAGTGAACATGGGAGAGAGGAGAGAAAGGCGAGAGAATGAAGAGAGAAGGGAGAGTGAGAGAGTTTAAATAAGCAAAAACGGTGGGTGGTTTCACCATGCAAAATTTGTGTGCCACCCACGGTTTTATAAAACAAACATTTTGACAAATTGTTTTATTTCAAAATTCAGAATGACAAATAAAAATAATTTACAGTAATTAAAATTATCGAAATAATAAAAAACAACATTAATTTAGAAATTCCATAAAATGTTCAATTTAAGTTTTAAACATTTATTATGGCATACTAATCTACCATTTTATATACTAATAACATTTAATTAATTTTGAGGCGTTACAACTCTCAACCCTAAAAAGAAATTTTGTCCTCGAAATTTACAAATCGATTTAGAAACAAAACAAATGAGGATACAACTCCCACATACTCGATTTTAATTTCCAAGTGGCTTCATCAATCCCGTAATGTTGCCACACGACCTTAACTAACGGGATCTTACGACGGAACAAGCTGATTACTTTACGGTCGATGATCTTGATCAGCACTTCCTCATACATTGTGTCTTCCTGAATCTATACGTCCTGGAACGAAACGATCTTATCCTGCTCAAGCGGACACTTCTGAAGCATCGACACGTGGAATATGTCATGAATATGCGAAAGTCCCAGAGGAAGGTTCAGTCGATAAGCAACCATACCAACGCGTTGAGTAATTTCGAACGATCCAATATATCTTGGCACGAGTTTTCCACTTACTCCGAATCGCAAGATGCCCTTACGGGGTGATACCTTCAAGAGAACAAAGTCTCCTACCTCAAATTCTAAGGGTCGACATCTTCTATCCGTGTAACTTTTCTATCTACTCTAAGCTGCTTTCAATCGATCTCGAATTATGGCAACCTTCTCATTACTATCACGAATCTCATCTGGTCCAAGGATAACTCTATCTTTTGGTTCAGCCCAACACACCAGTGACTGATACGGTCGTCCATACAATGCTTCAAACGATGTCATACCAATACTCGATTAATAGGTGTTGTTGTATGCGAACTCCACTAGATGCAAATATTTCTTCCAGTTCCCGTCGAAGTCCAACGCACAAGCACATAGCATGTCTTCGAGAATCTGAATAACCCACTCAGATTGCCCATTAGTCTAAGGATGAAATGCTATGCTGAAATTTAAATCTATACCTAAGACCTCCTAAAAGCTTCTCCAGTACTTGGCATTGAATCTGGTGTCTCTATCTAAAGTGATGGATAAAGGAACTCAATGCAAATGTACTATGTTCTGCAGATACAATTCTTTGAGAACTCTCCTCAAACATGTCAACTTGAACGAAATGAAATGAGCTGACTTCGTTAACTTGTCGACCATGACACAAATTGCATCATATCTTTGCTCCGTCCTCGGCAATCCGATAAGAAAATCCATTCTTACGTGCTCCCATTCCCATCCTAGAATAGGAAGTGGCTGAAGTTGACCTGCTGGCTTCTGATGCTAGGCTTTCACCTAAAGACAAGTCGTACACTTGGCCATGTATTCTCGGATATCCTTCTTCATACCTCTCCACCAATATTGCCTCTTCAAATCACAATACATCTTCGTACTTCTCGGATGAATAACGAACTAAGACTTATGGGCTTCATCCATTACGGCCTTCGTTACTTCCGCGATTGCTGGAACTGTTAGACGCTCCTTGAAGTACAACGATCCATTGGCATGTATTCTCCATTCTTCAAACTGCTCTCTGTTCTGAATTCGCGTCAAGATTACCTAAAGGTGCTGATCTTGCCACTGTTTTCGCTTCACTATCTGAACAAGAGCTAGAGTCGTTTCCATGTGATACACCGAAACACGATCGTAGTCTTCATAATACTGTAGCTTGAACTCACTTAC
>CAMOHE010055305.1:41194-58126 GCA_946598075.1 Artocarpus hirsutus
ACGTGCTCCCATTCCCATCCTAGAATAGGAAGTGGCTGAAGTTGACCTACTGGCTTCTGATGCTAGGCTTTCACCTAAAGACAAGTCGTACACTTGGCCACGTATTCTTGGATATCCTTCTTCATACCTCTCCACCAATATTGCCTCTTCAAATCACAATACATCTTCGTACTTCTCGGATGAATAACAAACTAAGACTTATGGGCTTCATCCATTATGGCCTTTGTTAGTTCCGCGATTGCTGGAACTGTTAGACGCTCCCTGAAGTACAACGATCCATTGGCATGTATTCTCCATTCTTCAAACTGCTCTCCCTTCTGAATTCGCGTCAAGATTACCTAAAGGTGCTGATCTTGCCACTGTTTTCGCTTCACTATCTGAACAAGAGCTAGATTCGTTTCCATGTGATACACCAAAACGCGATCGTAGTCTTCATAATACTGTAGCTTGAACTCACTTACTATTGCATCTCTTTTTCAATCTTCAAGAGCCAAACATGTAAGTATCCCTAAAGGCTTCCAACTGAGTGTATTCGCGATTAGATTAGCTTTTTCAGGATGGTACTATAATGCGAAATCATAATCCTCCATGTATTCCATCCACCTTCGTTGCCTCAAGTTCAAATCCCTCTGAGTGAACAAATACTTAAACTCTTGTGGTTGGAGAAAACCTAAAATGTCGCCCCATACAAATAACATCTCTAGATCTTTAGCACGTGAATCACTGCTACGAGCTCCAAATCATGAATAGGGTAATTTCGCTCGTGAGGTCGTAGCTGTTTCGATCCGTACGCTACCACGCGACCGTGTTGCATCAACACGCATCCAAGCCTACGTCTTGAGGCATCTGTATAAACTTCGTACGGCTCATCACTATTGGGAATAATCAATACTGGGGCTGAGGTCAGCCGATTCTTTAACTTTTAAAAAGCGAGCTCACATTTTTCATCCCACTCGAATCTGACATTCTTCCTGATCAATCTTGTCAATGGTGCTGCTATCTTCGAGAAATCCTTTACAAATTTCCTATAGTACCCTGTGAGTCCTAAGAAGCTACGGATTTCTACTGCATTCCTCGGTTGTTCCTATTCCACTATGGCTTCTATCTTAGATGGATCCACTAAGATTCCATGCTCGGAGATGACATGATGCAAAAAATTAACTTCTGTCAACCAAAACTCACACTTTTCCTTCTTAGCATACAACTGGTGCTCCCGCAAGATCTGAAGTACAATCCTGAGATGCTATTCATGCTTCTCCCAAGTCTTAGAATAGACCAAGATGTCGTCGATGAATACAATCATGAACTGATCTAAATAGGGCCTAAATATCCTGGTCATCAAATCCATGAAGGCTGTTGGAGCATTCATCAGTCCAAACGGCATCACTAGAAATTCAAAGTGCCCATACCGAGTCCTGAAAGCTGTCTTGGGAATGTCCTCTTCCTTAATCCTGAGTTGATGATATCCTGACCTCAAATCTATCTTTGAAAAGTACCGCGAACCTCCCAACTAGTCAAACAACTCATTGATCTTGGGCAAGGGATACTTGTTTTTCACCGTGACCTGATTCAACTATCGATAATCTATATATAGCCTGAAGGTTCTATCATGCTTCTTTACGAACAAAACCGGTGCTCCTCATGGTGATGTACTATTTTGGATATATCCTTTATCAGCAAGCTCCTGAAGCTGTTTCCTTAATTTTTTCATTTCTGCTAGCGCCCTCCAATAAGGTGCTACAGAGATCGGTGCTGTTCTTGGAAGTAACTCAATGCCAAATTCAATCTCTCGATGCGGTGGTAATCCTGGTAGCTCATCGAGGAAGACATCTTCAAAATTTATCTACCATTGGAATCACTACGTTTCTTCTTAAGGCACTAGACTCTCCTTCTAGGTCCATGAGAAAGGCATAGCAAGCTAAGTTCTTCCGTCTTCTAAGACATGTCTTCACGAGGCGCTCACTCACCACCTTGGTAAGTGATCGTCGTTCCCCTATCAAACACTGCAGTCACTTTCCTAAGTTGACAGTCTACCATTGCATTAAACCTAGACAACCAGTCCATCGCTAAGATTACATCATATGAACTCATGAGAATTACAATCAAATCACTCTTCAATATCTCATCCCTAATCTTTATTTCACAATCTTTACAAATACAATTCACTCGCACCCGCCCCAAGGGTGAAGTTATAACTAAGGGTTCATCAAACTCTTTTATTTCTAATCCCAAGGCATGTACAAAAGAGCTCGAAATGAGAGAATAAGTGGCACTAGTAACAAATAATATGTGTGCTAAAGACTGAGAAACCAAAATTGTACCATCGACAACCGCGTTATTGATCTAGGCATCCAAACTCCCTGATGTCATTGTGTGAACCTATGCTAGAGCTTTCCCTTTTCCTCTACCAACATTGCTAGGTCTTGGGTTAGTTGGCCGATACTGCTGCGATGATGATGATTGCACACTAGCTGCACTCGGTGCTCAATACTAAGGGGCATTACGCTGAAAATTCTACAGTTGATGTCCTTGTGCTGGATAAGGCAGTTGTTAAGGAGAAAACCAATGGAATTGAAGCTGAGGGTACTACTAAGGTTGAGGTAGAGTCTGAGGCTAGGGTTGACGACTAGCTCCTTCTCCGGTTTGAAGTCCTAGGTGAGTATTCCTGATCGGACAGTTCCTTTTAATATGTCTCGATTGCTGGCAATAATGGCAGTGAAAGCTGTAGGGATTACTGCACTCGTTGCTAAACGAACTGCTGCTACTTCTGTTCATGCCACCTTGTTTGTTCTTTCCTAGAGTTGGTCAACTACTGGTGCTCCTTCTACCTCTCTGTTGTGGTCCTCCTAACGTGTTAGCTCGATTCTCATAGTACTGTGCATAGTCATTTTCCACTGATATTGCTGATGACACAAGCTCTCTGAAATTCTTGAGTCGTAGGGCAACCACCTGCCGTCGAATAAGGCCTTTGAGTCCTTCCTGAAACTTAATGCACTTTTCACGTTTCGATGCCACTACAGAGGGAGCAAACTTGGCCAAGTCATTGAACTTCGCTTCATATTCCCGAACTGACATATCACCTTGCTGCAACCTATAAAATTCTGCTGCCTTTTGGTCCCTGTATCCCTATGAAAAGTACCGATCGTAAAACAGTTCCTCAAACCTGTCCCAATTGATGCCACCATTGTTTTCCAGGCGCTTTGCTTGCTTCCACCATGTATTAGAACCACCTTCAAACTTATACGCTGTAAATTTCACACGATACTTTGCTGGCACACCAAGAGTATCCAGATGCTTCATGATCGAATCTAGCTAACATTCCGCCACTTGCGGGTCCTTAGTTCTGTCGAAAGTCGATACACACACAAGTCAGAATTCCTTAAAGTACGAATGCCGACGATTAGCCTCGGAATCATCCGACCTTGCCCTTGCTGCCATTTGCCAAAATGCAGCAAACATAGCCCTCATCATGCCCTCATCATTTTCGAACTCGACGTCAGCTGTCGAACGACGTCTAGGTGCCATTCTCTCACTTCTAAAAACAAATTTTGAACTGTCAATGGTATTTAATTGCCGTGCCTATGTGTGCACAATTCCCAAGGTTTATAACCTTGAGCTCTGAGACCATTCTGTCACGTCCCGGAGTACAGGAGGTAACGTGACGCTTTAATTAAGTTAATTAAATGAAGATTTAGTTAAAACTTGGGTTTTAGAATTAAAATTTATTAACAAAAATGTGATAATTTAAAAATCTTTTTAAAGCAAGCAATTATGATAACTAAACAAATAAAAATAACAAAGCGGGCGATAAGAAGATAATAAAGAAATAAGGAGAAAAAGAGAATAGGTCCCGCTAACCCACATTTGTACACACACATAGTACTGACAATATTAAATTACAACCACAGTCCAAAATAAAATAAAAAAAAGGAAAGTTTAAGTTATACATGCCTTGATTTTTATAGTTTAAATAACCTATTGCCCAAAAGTCCTATCTGTGGATTCTTCTTCGATCTTAAGCTGATATCCATCTAGAAGGGAAAGATTTTAAAATAAATAAAATGTGAACGAGAGGCACAGTAGGACTATATTTTAAAATATTTAATTTTAAATGGAATTTCATTATTCAAATAAATGTATAGAAAACGAATTAGAACAAATAAATAAATAGTTGAAAATTTAATAAAAATTTATCTTACCAAAACAGTTTGTTGGTCGACCAGAAAGAATATCATTTTCTTTTCTTCGGCAAACCATATATATTTCACCACCGTAGTGGCCCAGTTGGGTTTCAGGACCTACCCTAAAGGTCGCGCACTATACGACCGATCTATGATATGGTATTATGCCCTTCAATATAATTATATATATCTTTCTATTATTTATTAAAATCTCTTTTTACCAAATATAATCATTTACATTCATTATGAGGTTTGTTATGAAAACACCTTAATCTACTGCTTAAGAAAACAGTCAATAAAATCCTTTTTCTAAGCAATATTCAAAAATGTTTTAATAAAAGTATTTTTTAAGGCCAAAATCATTTAAACCAGGTTACCAAGGAAGGGGTAAAAGTCCTACCTCATTAATCATGTCGGTGTCCTACACTGTAATCCCGGTCTGCTATACATTAGCTCTGTCTCTGCGGATCCACGTACAATCTTAAATGAAAACTAGGTCTATCAGTATCTAGCGTGAGATATTCTATGTTACTAAATCATCTCATGGTGTCCTAGTGTGCCATTTAGGCTTATAAAATTATTTTACAAACTTGAAATTTCAATCGGGGTTCAAAACGATGAAAATAAGTGAAAAATTACAAAATTTCCACCATACTGGTCGGCCTGCCGATTGCCTTGGTTCGGTCGGTCGAACTTTTCCAGGTTCTACTTGCCAGACGGATGAATCCGGCCCATCGAATCCTTTGAATCTGGCCTATCAAACACAAAGTTCGGCTTGCCGATATGAAAAAATTCTAAAATTTTTCAAGCATAGGATTTTGACCTCTCGAGCCCAAATCTCCATTTCAACCTGTTTTTCTCAATTCCCAAGCATGGGTAACATCAATAGATGCTAGAAAAACATTATAAAACGCTTTGGAACTAATTTAAACAAGATTTGCATAAAGATTTTAAAAAATCCCAAAATTAGACAAAAATGGAAAAAAATAAAAAATTTTGATTTAAATCCGTTTTTGATCAAACAAAGCTTAAATCCTAGTTGTTCTAAGTTCATCTAACCTAGATTAAAGGTTTTCTAAGCTTGAAAAAGCTTAGATTTAAAAATACCTAGAAATTGAAAAAAATTGAAAAAGTTTTAAAATTTAGAAACTAACCTCGAATCAAAGCTTTAAATTATGTTTGTAGTTGTTAAACCACATTCCCGAGCCTTCAATCCACTAACCCGAAGCTTGGGATTGATTTTGTTTCAAAATTTTTTTTTGAGAGAATTTTAGAGATAAGGAGAGGCAGAGAGAGAGGATGAGTGAACGGGAGAGAGAGGAGAGAGAGGCGAGAGAGTGAAGAGAGAAGGGAGAGTGAGAGAGTTTAAATAAAGCAAAACAGTGGGCGGTTTTACTGTGCAAAATCCGTGTGCCGTCCACGGTTTTACAAAACAGACATTTTGATAAATTGTTTTATTTCAAAATTTAAAATGACAAATAAAAATAATTTACAGTAATTAAAATTATCAAAATAATCAAAAACAATATTAATTTAAAAATTTCACAAAATGTTCAATTTAAATTTTAAACATTCATTGTGACACACTAATCCATCATTTTCTATACTAATAGCATTTAATTAATTTCAGGCGTTACAGTAACGAAACAGGATACATTAGATGCCTAACCACGTGTGTGTACGGAAAAATTAATTTATTAACTATTTTGGTCATTCTTTTTCACTCCACTACTTAAAAGTTATTGAGACATGTGATATCTTATAACTATTTCTATCTTTTACCTTTGTTTCGTTTCCAAGCAAAGGTCCTTGATAGAATGCTGAAAAGTATTGTCTGAAAGCAACCAGGGACGGAATTATTGGCCCCATCTCATTATTAATTTTTATTCCTTGAAAGCTAGTTCAATTGCATTTGGACCAATTTATAGCACAAATTTTCATTTTCTAAAAGACCAAATCACGACAGCGTCTCAATTGGGTAGCTCAGGAAAAATAATTGGCGTAGCTGGGTACTTCTTTTTTTGTTTCTTGTTTCAAAAATCTTTAGGGAACTTACGATTGAACAATAGTCACAAGTTAATTTATTGCTTCAATGACACTTAATTTAATTCATTCCACGCGTCCATATTACCGTACATGTTGGCTTCTTATTTATGAGTTTCACGTGGTCTTATAGAAATGTACACATTTTCACATAAACTATACACTTATTTACAACGATATGTTCATGAGACCAAAATTCAATAAGGGAAAAAGAAGTTAGAATATTTCAACAAGTAACTAATCAAATAACCAAAACAGTCTCTTATTTTCTGAATTTTGACGTGTGTAGTGATGTTTTCACACTTACTTCTCATGTTAAGTCTGGACATTCAAATTCTCCTACCCACAAAAAAAAAAAAAAAAAAAAAAAAGGTAAGAAGAAGACAGTCCTTGAAGTAAGTAGAATTAAAGGAACCAAATAAACAAGAACATAGGACGGTTACCTCACAATACTAATAACCAATTAATTAATTATAAACTCACAACCTATACGTTGGCACTTGGCACAAGCCTTAATGTAAACATAGCCAAACATGCCTCTCATGCAACGTTACCTTCAACAAAAAATGTTTCCTGAGTTTTAAATGTCAAACCCCATTTCCCATGTTCTTCATTTAAAAATTAATTGATGAAATTAATATTAAAAATACTAGTAGGTGACCTTTCAAGGTCTTTTGATTTCTAGAGACTCAAGGTTGATTTCCATATCCATGGAACTTTGGAAGGCCGTCCTTTCATTACATAAGAGAAAACCAACTTCCAATGAATTTGACCTTTGGATGAGTGTATAAGGTGAAGGTGGCGGTGGCGTCGGCGGCAATGCGTGAAAGCGAGAGAAATTTGGGCAAATGAATCTAGCTTTTTTTTTTTTTTTTTTTTTTAAGTTACACACGGCCTTTCCCAAATACGTACTAATCATTTTGTCACATAAAATAGTTAGTTGGGTAAAGACGTGACAACATAACTTACTAAAAGAAGCCAAAAACAAGAAAAGCCCTCACCCCCATACTTCATTCACATGTTTATCACATTGACCTGAGGACCTAAAGATTCTTTTGGTCCCCCTCCAATCTTGCATAAGTCTTTAGGTATAAAATGTCTCATATTTGCATTGCATAATATCCCACCACTCAAAATCAGTCCAAAATTATTATATCCCAAATTTAAAAAAAAAAAAAAAAAGAAATGCCTTCATTCTCCCAAAAGCCATCTTCTCGTTATCACAACATTAGGTCCATCACCTTGCCAGTTAGATCCCATCCCACCACACAAAGAATAGACCAAGAACTTCAAAAGCTTAAAGTCTGTGAGGCAATAACATTGTCGTCACCAAAGGCATCACAAATAACCAAGGCACTTTCTGGTCTTAGAGACTTGTACAAGGGCATTGAGGAGCTGCTTAGCTTGCCATTGACAAGGCAAGCTCTAGCCCAACACCAACAAGAGAAATGGGTGCACGAGTTGATAGATGACTCCCTCAGGCACCTGGACTTCTGCGGCAACACAAGGGAAGCCGTTTTGGCGACAAAAGAAAGCGTAAGGGAACTGGAGTCATCGATTCGACGGCGAAAGGTTGGGGATTCAAGCATTGATGGCAATATCACGACATACATGTCATTCAGAAAAAAGATGAAGAAGGGAATTGGTGAGTGTTTGAAGCAAATGGATCACAACAAGTATGGAGGGTTTCCTCTAGATCATCTAGATAGCCACTTGTGTGCTGTGGTTCGGGTGCTAAGAGAGGCAAGTTTGATAAGAAACTCCATACTGAGGTCACTTTCTTTGTTCCTCTCAACTCCAGTTTTAAAATTAGGAAAGCCTAGTAGATGGTCTTTGGTGTCTACAATGGTCCAAAAAGGATATCATGATCAAGAGAAAAGCAAAGTGAATGAATTGGAAAGGGTAGATATTGCAGTTGGTAACTTGTTATTGCAAAGCAGTGACGTTGAGGATGAGAAGGTTCAATCTGCACAGAGAAAGTTGGAGAATTTGGAAGGTGTCATTGAAGGGCTTGAGAATGGGTTGGAGTGCTTGTTTAGGCTTTTGATTCACAATAGAGTGTGCCTCTTAAATGTACTTTCTCAATAGGTATGAATTATGATAAACCAACATATATTATTCTTATTCTTATTATTCCCTTGATAAGCATACGCATTATTTTTGAGGATGTACATAACGCTGTGATGTTTACCTTTATGCAAATTTCGCGACTTATGTGTACATGGATCAAATAAAATTATGTTTATTGCTTGTGTAGAAAGTTATTCTTGTTGCTTCTCTCCTTTCCTTTTTTTTTTTTTTTTTTTTCTTTCTTTCTTTCAACCTGCAAAACTAGTATAATACTTGAATGATTGAGTGGGATTTCCCAAATTTTGAATGGCATCGTTGCCACTAATTATATATTGAAGTAACCATCAAATGTTGTTGCTTCCAATACTAAAACACATCTGGTTGCATGCATTAGTCTCCTTGTAAACAACACATTGACTCTACAAGGTAGAGTTCAAAGTCTGGGCTGACATTTCTTGACCAAGCCCAATTCGTTTGTCCGGCCCAGTTAACACAAAATGAAAGTAAATCACTGGTTAACCTTTGAGTAAGCCGGTGGTTTGAAGAAAAAAAAAAAAAAATACAGTGAGCCACTTCAGCGTCGGATTCCTCCTCTTTCCCTTACACGCTCCAGCTGCTTCACACGTGTCAAATCAAGTAACGGCTATAATTTCCCCTTTCCGGCAGAAACCAGAGAAACAGATATAATAATAAGCCGAAGCAGAAGCAGCTGCTCCAATCCATTATCGAATTCCAGGAGATCATCTTTTATTAGCTGTCTCTGATCAAACCAAAGAGCTTTCTCTCTCTTCCCCCTAATCCCAACCTTCCGATAGCCATGACGGTGGCGACAGCAGCGACAGCCCGGACGAAGAAACTGGTAAAGCTGGGACTCTCACTTTTCCGCAGAGGCTTCAACGCTCCCAAATGGTACTCTCTCTTTTCTGTTTGGTTTCCCAGAAAATAAATTTTTAGGTTTTGTTTTGTTTATGGGTAAGTAACGGAAATGGCTAATGGGGAATGGGAAATGGGAAACGCTGGAACAGTAAAACGGCAGCGAAGATGGCGGTGGCGAGAATAAAGCTGCTGAGGAACAAGAGAGAGGTGGTGGTGAAGCAGATGAGGCGTGACATTGCTTTGCTTCTCCAGTCTGGTCAAGACTCCACTGCTCGTATCCGGGTGGGTTAGAAACACTCCATTCTTTTTGCCCTATACTTGTCTTATTGTCTCATAACATGAACGAATTCTACTTCTTTTTAAAAGCATTTGTGTTGTGTTAGTCATGCATAATATTGGTCAAAGCAGTACTTTCAATTCAACCAAACAATTGAAACATATCAACCCCAATTATGATAATGAGATTGATATTTAACATTACCATACATGTTTGTAGATAATTTGCACAACGTTATCATCTCAATTCGTTTTAAATATTGGCATTTCTTCTTGTGTGTTCCTTCTCAAACTCATTGCTTTTCCATGTTCTTGTTTGGCCTGTGAATTGGGTTCCCCCATCCACCAAGTCTGAAAGTTCTAACTTCTAACCAGTTATTTGTTTATCTTCTCTATTTTCTTTTTATGTTCTGCTAGAATGATTATGTCCATTCCAAAATGCACACCGGAATCCCGTGATCAGTTTTCCACTTTCTAATCCGTTCAAATATTTTTTTTCCCCTTTTTTTTTTTGTGTTTATCAAATTTATTTCTTCTCATTTTATAGTTTGCCTTCTGATTCCCCCTCTACTATGTTACACACCAAAGTTTACCACATAGACTAGGAATAATATAATTGGTGAGTTTTATGAACCCTGTGGGTAACAACCTTAAGCTCTAGCTCTAAACACCTAATTAAAGCTGATTTGCATGGTAGTGTGGTATTTATCCCCCATAAAGCACAACGTCTCTATTCTTCTAATAAGAGGCTAGGGGGAATCTAATTAGTGCTTTTTAGTTTATTGGAATCATGAGAGGTATTATTTCTTGTTCTGTGATATCCAACTGTACCCAAGTTGCTTACAATGACTGGCTTGTGCTTTGGTCTTAGGTTGAACATGTGATTAGGGAACAGAACGTGTTGGCTGCAAATGAGTTCATTGAGCTCTTCTGCGAACTGATTGTGACCAGGCTTTCAATCATCGCAAAGCGAAGGTGAATAATAATAATAATTTGTGTTTTATATTTTTGGTAGCATTGCTCATTTGTAATAAAGAAGCTTCATCTAATATGGTTCAAATTCACAGAGAATGCCCAGCAGATCTAAAAGAAGGCATTGCTAGTTTAGTATTTGCGGCCCCAAGGTGCTCGGAAATACCAGAACTAGTAGCAATTAGGGATGTTTTTGAGAAGAAATACGGAAAAGATTTTGTCTCTGCTGCCACTGATCTGAGGCCCAACTGTGGCGTGAATCGAATGGTAAGATTCCTCGTGCACTTTTCTAGTAATTTTACCTTCCACAAACATATCTAAGATTTCCTCTTGTTTAGAACATATTTCAGTTTCTGTGAGTTAATTCTAAATCGATGATGATTGTATTTTCTTGTAGCTTATTGACAAGCTCTCTGTGAGAACCCCCACCGGCGAATTTAAATTGAAAATCTTGAAGGAAATAGCCAAGGAATACCAGGTTGAATGGGACACAACGGAAACTGAGAAGGAACTACTTAAGCCTCCTGAAGAACTTATAGTATGTTCCTCTTTCTCTCTCTGTCACCTCAAGATCTTTTGTGGAGTCTAAAATCGATTTTCTCTCTTTGATCAGGAAGGACCGCGGACTTTTGTTAGTGCTACCAGCTTACCAATAAAGCCTGTGCAGAACCAATGTGTTGACCTTAAGTCAACTACAAGGTGACTCTGCAATTAAATTCATCATTTTCACATTACTCGTAAGGCTTTTTCATATAGTCCTTCACCATCTCATGTGGTCCTCTTTCTAGCTCTTCTTTTCCTGGAACTACAAATGGAGGTGACAGTGGCAGCCACACGCATTTCGAAAACTCAGCTGCAGCTGCCAAAGCTGCTGCAAAATGCGCAAGCAAAGCAATTGCTGCTGCAAAAGCTGCTGCTTATCTCGCCAACAAAGACTCAAATTGTGCCTCTTCTCAACCACCACCATCTTTTGATAACAATAATGTGAACAACAATCCAAGCATCAATATTGAATACGAAGAAACCCTGAATCGAATTGACTCTCAATTCATGTATGGTCATCAGTACAACAAAGTATCAGGAAGGGCATTTGAGTCTCAGAGCTTTAATGGGTCCAACTATCCAAGCAATGTAGAGACAATGGTTAACAACAACAACAAAGACAGTGGAAGAAAGATGCATAGGAGGGGCAGCTACAATTCTCCATCAGCATATTCAGACATAAAGTTTGATGAATCAGACTGTGATGAAGAAGAAGACGAAGAATTTGAAGCAGAGACACCAGGTGATGATACTGGTTCTCGGCCGCCACAGCGAGCCCCACCTCCAGTACCAATGAAGCAGGATTCACCTCATTCTGTTCATCCAAAATTGCCAGATTATGATTCACTTGCTGCTCGCTTTGAAGCTCTCAAGAGCCGCCGCAAATCACAGCCTTGAAGAACTTGTTGCACCTTTTCAGTTCTGCTTCTTCTTTTTTTATTTGGTGCAATTTTTTTATTTGGTGCAATATGATATCATATATGTCATATTATACTATTCATATACGTATAGGTTAGATAGTAAATAATGCATGTAGTTTGGTTTTTATAAGGTATAATGTAATGTGATTGCAAAGTACGGTACCTATGTCATTTTCTTGAACATTTACTATTGATTTGCATTATTGTAATTCAACATTTTGAAAAAAAGGAAAAACAAAAAGTGGGATATGGATAGATTCTCCACGATTTGTTTTTGTTATGACTTTTTTGATTGCTTGTGAATTGGGGTGTACACCACATTAAAAAAACAGAAAGAGATAGCTCCGAGAGCACCTAGTGTTGGACTTCATCACCCTTGTTTTTCATTTTCAATTGCTTGTTCATACTGCCCTCGCTTTTCCACACGACTTTAGAAATTAACTTTTATTTGCTTTTTGAGAAGTTGTTTGTTATTTTTTCTTTTTTTATCCTCTTGAGCGAGAAAGAGAATAGCATAACCGTGATGGAAATACGACAAATTTCTGAAAAGGAAAGAGAAATTATCTGGTTGAATTGAATCAGCAGTTGGCGCAGTTAAACGACTTTTATGATTTATAAATAGCCTCCTGCCTCCCCAACCGAAAATGTCATAAACATCAAGTTGTATGAATTCGAACCTTTGACTGTCCCACTATTTCATTTTCATACACTTACTTGTATATCCCTCAAATTGTAGAATATCCTGTTAGAACAGATTAAACCAAAATTTCTACAGGATCGTTCATGTGAAATTATTGAGAAGAATCATACCAAATTGCGAAAGCGTACCTAAATTCATGATCTTAGATTGATATGGGTTATTGCCTTTCAATCCAATACGTACTCCTTTTGATTTTCTATGAAGATGGGATTTCAGAGAAAACAGGAAGAATGAAACGTACGTGTGGATTAGGGACCATAACCAGAATAAATAACTTTTGTTATTTTAGTGTATTTTCAGTTTCGCCCATCATAAAATCTGGAAATTACAAATTGATATTTACACATATAATATTTATAAAAATAACCCATACATTATTTTAATACCCAAAAGCCTTTTAATTTTATCTTAATTATATCACTTTAATTTATGATTTACTTTAAGATAGCATTAAATAACACATTTAATTACATATGTGTGCCCACATAAAAAATTATTTTCTAACAATCTCCCACTTGGGCCACATATGTATCTTTACAAAAAATACGTTAACCTTAGTGAGCTCAACCTTTGCTATCACACATAAGGGTATTCCTGAACAATCTCATCCATTGATCATATCAACATAGAACCAAAGCGGTCTTCATCACAAATGTAGCGTGACTAGACCCATCAATGATTACGTATATCGATATAACCAAATGATATAGATCAAGTATGGATGTGTAGCATGAAAATTACATGCAATGTGATATAAACATGCCTATTTCTAACTGGTCCTACCTTATATCTGAATGAGATCAAAATTGTTCTGAAATCAGAGTGTAAACAAACTGTATTCTTTATTTCTACAGAAAATATATACAAACACACAATGTCTATATACAAAGAAAATTAGCATTCAAATACAAACTCCCACTAAAACTACACATCATCAAGCAACTGAACACCCATATGAGCAGTGTGCTCATGAAAGACCTTGGGTGGAAGCCTTTTTGTAAGCGGATCCGCTATTATAGAGTTTGTACTAATATGCTCTATAGACACCTGACCACTTTGAACTCTTTCTTTAACAACAAGAAACTTAATCTCTATATACTTTGACTTTGAAGAGCTCCTGTTGTTGTTGGAATACAAGACCGTAGATTTATTGTCACAAAACAACTTGAGTGGTCTTTCTATACTTTTCATAATTCGCAGCCCAGTGACAAAGTTTCACAGCCATATTCCCTGGTTGGATGCCTTATAACATGCTATAAATTATGCCTCCATAGTGGAAGAAGCTATGAGTGACTGCTTAGCACTCCTCCAAGAAATAGCTCCTCCAACAAGCAAATAAATATAGCCCGAAGTGGATCGACGACTATCTTGACATCCAGCAAAATCCGAATTCAAATAACCAATGATCTTGAGTTGGTCTGACCTTCTATATGTAAGCATGTGATCTTTTGTTCTTTGTAAATATCGCATAACCCATTTGGCTGCTTTTCAATGATCCATTCCAGGGCTACTCAAATATCTGCTCAACAAACCAACAATGTATGCTATATCCAGACGAGTACAAACTTGAGCATACATTAGACTCTCAACAGTTGATGCATATGGGATCTTTTCCATTTCCTTAACCTCAAGGTCGTTCTTAGGACACTGACTTAAACAGAATTTATCTCCTTTAGCCACAGGGGTATCTCCTGGTTTACAATCCTACATGCCAAATCTTTTAAGCACCTTTTTGATATAGCTCTTTTGTGATAACCCAAGAATACCCCAAGAGCGATCTCGATGTATTTTAATTCCTAACACAAAAGAGGCGTCACCAAGATCTTTCATTTCAAATTTCTTTGATAGAAATCTCTTGGTTTCGTGCAATAAGCCTATATCATTGGTGGCAAGTAGTATGTCATCAACATACAACACCAGGAAAATACACTTACTCCCACTGAACTTATGGTATATACAATCATCCACAGCGTTCATCTCGAAACCGAATGAGACTATCACTTGATGAAATTTGTAATACCATTGACGAGAAGCTTGCTTAAGCCCATAGATGGATTTCTTTAATTTGCAAACCATCTTCTTTGGGTCTCCAGACTCAAAGTTTTCTGGTTGCACCATATAGATCGTTTCTTCAATGTCGCCATTTAGAAACACTGTCTTAACATCCATCTGATGTAGCTCAAAATCAAAATGTGCTACAAGTGCCATTATTGTCCTAAAAGAGTCTTTCGTTGAAACCGGAGAGAAAGTCTCTTTGTAATCAATGCCTTCCTTTTGAGTAAAGCCCTTGGCGACAAGACGAGCCTTATATCTTTCTACATCACCCTTCGAATCCCTCTTGGTTTTAAATATCCATTTACAACCAATGGGCTTCGCACCTTCAGGTAATGGAACGAGATCCCAAACGTCATTGTCCTTCATGGACTTAATCTCATCTTCCATGGCATCCATCCACTTTTGAGAGTTTGAACTATGCATGGCTTGACGGACATTGATCGAATCATCATCCATCAATCCAACATTTTCCTCATGTTCTTGGAGAAATACTATGTAATCATCTGAAATAGCACTTCTCCTCTCTCTAGTGGATCTCCTTAATGACACAAGTTCCTGAGGTTCTGATTCTTGAGGTTATTGAGTTTGTACCTCAAGGGGTTGAATGACTATGTCTGGTTGTTCTTGATTTGCAATTTGATCAATATCAAGGATAGAAACCTGAATATTATCAAAAGCAATAGTGGGAATAGGAACCAATTCCTCTTGTTCAAGAGAAACAGGATCAAATTCATCCTCAAAGACAAAGTCTCTAATCTTATTTCTCCCCCCAAACTCAACATCCTCAAAGAATGTTGCAATTCCTGTCTCAAAAATAGCCTTAGTAGTGGGATCATAAAATTTGTAACCCCTTAACCATTCAGGGTAACCAATAAAATAGCAGCTCATTGTCTTGGGGTCTAATTTCTTTTCATTAGGCTTATAAGGCCTTGCCTCAGTTGGACAACCCCAAGTATGTAAATGCTTAAGACTAGGCCTTTTGTCAGTCCAAAGCTCATAAGGTGTTTTGGCTGCTGTCTTTGTTGGTACCCTGTTGAGAATGTAAGCTGCAGTCTTGAGTGCTTCACCCTAGAGGGATTCAGGTAAGGTGGAATGACAAATCATACTCCTTACCATACCCTTAAGTGTCCGGTTTCGTCTCTCAGCTACACCATTCATGCTAGGTGAACTTGGCATGGTATATTGAGGGGCTATCCTGCATTCCTCTAGGAATTTAGCAAAAGTTCTTGGCCGTTGTTCACCTGATCCATCATATCTACCATAGTACTCATCACCACGATCAGATCTGACGGCCTTAATTCTTTTGCTGAGTTGAAGCTCAACCTCAGCCTTGTATGACTTGAACACGTCCAAAGTTTGTGACTTCTCATGTATGAGATATAGATAGCCATACTGAGAGTAATCGTCTATGAACGATACAAAATACTGTTGACCATTCTATAAAGCCACAGAAAATGGTCCACAAATGTCTGTATGTATCAATACTAAGACATCCGTAGCTCTATTGGCATCCAATCTCTTTTTGTTTGTCTGTTTCCCTTTAATACAATCAACACTAATATCAAAATTTGTAAAATCAAGGGAATCAAGAATTTCATCTGACACAAGTCTTTCAATCCTTTTCCTTGAAATATGTCCTAATCGCTTATGCCATAATACAACGAAATTCTCATCGGTTAATTTACGTTTTGTGCCACGAAAACTAACATGCAAGGTTTCATTATAAGAAGCAACTGTATCAAGCAAATATAGGTTATCTTGAAATGATAAAGAACTGGTACCAACAACATTTGAATTTAAAGAAAGACTAAACTGACCATTTTCAAATGAACAACAGTATCCAAATTTGTCCAAAGCAGAAATAGAAATTAAATTCAGTCTAAATAACGGTACAACAAAAGTGTCTTTCAAATTCAAATAATAACCAGTACTTAATAATAACCTAAAATGCCCTATTGCTTCAACTTCTGCTGATTTGCCATCTCCCACATAGATGAATCTTTCAGCATCAATCGGGGCAGCTGAGGCAACCCTGCATAAACACACTTATATGAGTAGTGGCACTTGAATCAATCCACCAAGTGTGTCTTGGCACTGAAGTTAAATTAACCTCAGAACAAACCAAATTGAGAAGCTTACCTTTTTTTTTTTTTTTTTTACACGCCAAGCATGATACTTGGTGCAAACCTTCTTCATATGTCTAAGTTTACCACAAAAGAAACAAGTATGATTTTCATCCTTATTATCCTATTTTGTTTCTTTTGTACTGGACCTTTAGCAGCTTCATTACTCTTTC
>CAMOHE010055306.1:0-44860 GCA_946598075.1 Artocarpus hirsutus
AAAGTCCCAGAACGCACTGTACAGGAATCGACTTGGTGAGGACTCGGGGCTTGATGTCCCCTCACCGGAATACCCTCGGAATGTTTGGAGGGTGGCCAAGCACGCCCATTTGGGTTTCGATGAATTGAGTGATACTTTGTGTAATGTGGATACCTAGGAATAATGATGAATTATAATATTTATATGTATGTATAAGTGTGAAACCTGATAATGGTTCACTATGGTATCCACAAGATATGATCATAATAAACCTCATAATCTGGTATATGATGTAAATTAACTAACCATGCAGTTTTAATGTGGTAATGAATAAACCTTAAGATGAGTAATGATTTTCCCTACTGGGCATGTTGATGCTCATCCCTATCATATCTACATCTCTCAGGTGGAACTCAGTGCAACTTATTTGATGAGGAATAAGCAACAACACTGTTGAATTCGTGTTGGAAGATCTTTGTTAAACTGTAACTCGTCTAGATTATGTAAGATTCGTATTTACTTTGTGATGGCTGTGTTAAGTTATTTGAGAATTGTACTATGGTGATAATGACTGTATTTTAAATATTTGGTGCTACATTAAAAACTGTGGTTTGTATTTTAAATATTTATTTTTGTTCAAAGACCCATGGGCATTGTTTAATAGATTTAAATAATATTGAATCTAAGTTTATTTTTATTTATTCAATACTGTTAACCCCCATATAGGGGCGTTACAACTACTCTTTCAAAAGGTTGAGCTTACTACTATTGTGTTGTAATACATGTAAGTAATAATAATCTCTACTTTTTTCTATTATCTGTATTTGCTTCTATATTTGTTATAAATAATTCGTAGGCTAAGTAACTCGTAGGTCATCATATTAAGTCATCAGACAAGTCTAGTATCAGAGCCATCGATCTACTAGGAATTTATGGGTAGAGAAATAATAAAATCTTTTCTAATTGGACCGAATATAAGTTTCTGTGAGATGAAAGAAGATAGACAAGAAATCCAAATATAAGAAAACAGTTTTCAATATGAGAACCGCTATGATGACCTACGAGTTACTTAGCCTATGAATTATTTATTAAAAATATAGAAGCAAATACAGATAATAGAAAAAAGTAGAGATTATTATTACTTACATGTATTACAGCACAATAGTAACAAGCCCAACCTTTTGAAAGAGTAGTACACTATTCACTCCACACAATTTTAAATTGAAATTTTAACGCTCAAAAAAAGAGAGAGAAAACTTTGAGGGAATATCTTACAAGAGAGAATTCTTTTAACTAAAAGATGCACACACACTCGAAAAAACCTGCCTCTTTCTACTTTAGAGAAGGCTTATATAGATAAAAGGACCAATGACTGAACTCCAGCGAAAAGCAGATTCCTCTTATCTCTTAGGCCTGCTGTTGAAGCACTTAGAAAAGCATATTCCTTTTGGGTTATAACGGAGCAGATAACCTGATAAGGTTGGAGAAAAAGTGACTTTACAGATCATCGGGGTCTTGAGAATAGCCTGCCAAGTGGGTATGGATGTGACTTGGTGGATGCCAGTTGTCTTCGCTGTCAGTATCTTCTATTTCCATTTCTTCGTTTTCGGATTTCAATAATTGTTTCAACTTTTGCTTTTCCTGAGCAGACAATTGCTTTTTTGATAGAATATTAATTATGTTTGAAACCTTATGTGTGTCTTTTTTGGGAATATATTCTTTCATCTAAGAAGAGCTTTTAAAATATATTATTCTTATCTTTTCTTTTACCAAATGGGAAAAATCATATTTTTTCCACCACCTTCCCGATAACGTTCTAAATAAGAACGGAACTATTAAGTCATTTCTAATTGTAGGTTTCTCTATTTCATAATTCTAGCTTAAAATACATGGAATTTCGTAGTATACCATAAACATTTATCAAGAATCATCGGGATTTGGTAATTTATCTTTATTTTCTTTCTGAAAGAGACCTAAGCTTTTTTGAAGATCTTTGGGAAAAAAGCCTGGTGTAATGCCTATTAAGGCGTAATATTGTTTAAACCAGTTTGGGAACAAATTATTAAAATATTTATCTTCAGTTTTAAAAGATAGCAGCCAAGTATGTCTTCCTATAGAATTTTGATAGAATAAAACATTTTCCCAAGCTTCTATATAATCAAAGTAATTATATGATTTTGGATAACTATTTGTTGTCAAAAAATAAGTCCTTTGATGAGGACTTTTCTCCCAGCCTTCCAAAGTTAATACATTATGAATCCTAACGGCTGAATAAGCTATTTCATTATTATTTCTCATTGTATGGGAGAATGATGCAGAATGAGTTTCTGTTAAAATAAGTTCATACCATTTTCTGGTTTTTGGATAACAATTGGGCGGTACATGAAAAGGAAGGAAGTCTTTGATTATGTCATTGATTGGCCTGATGAGGTCAGATTCTTCGATTACTAAAATCCTTTTCTTTCTAAATAATGTAAAGTCCTCTTCCTTCCGAGGAGAGACTACAACTGGCTTGGACAAAGATGAGGTACTAGGACGATGTCTTTGCCATGGCCTGCAAATATTCACGAGTCAGAAAATTAGGAAGATAATTTGTCTCTCCCTTTATATGTTCTATATCAAATTCAAATATGGCTAAAATCGATTGCCATCTAGCAAATATTTGTTTTTAGGCTAGATTTTTAACATCTTTTTCTAGCACTGATTTGGTTACTTTGCAATCAATTCTTAATAAGAACTTCTTATTCAATAAGTCATCCTGAAATTTTGATATTATTAACACTATAGCCAAAACCTCTTTTTTTATTGTTGGGTAGTTCTTTTGGGTAGCATTCCAAACACACAAGGTGAATCTAACTAATATTTCTTTATCATTTTCTCTTTGTTTTAATATGCCTCCAAACCCTATTTCTGAGGCATTGGTTTCAACTATCTTATAAGCCTCAGGATCTGGTAAAGCCAAACAAGGAATTTCTTTTACTTTTAATTTTATTTTTTATGCTGCTTTAGTACATTTCTCATCCCAATATGGAGGATTTTTCTTTAGTCTATCAAACAGTGGTTTTGAATCTTTTGCTAGGTCTTTGTAAAACTTCGCTATATAATTCAAGCTTCCCAGAAACTTCTGCAATTGCTTTTTATCTCTTATTTCATATGGGAACTTTTTTGCAAAGACTATAGCTCTATCAATAGGACTAATAAGCCCTTGTTTAATATCATGGCCTAAAAATCTTATTTCTGTTTGGAATATTTGCATTTTTCTAGCGGATACCACTAATCCCATTTGTTTAATAACTTCAAAGAACACTTTTAAGTGTTTCCAATGTTGCTCAATGCTTTCTGAGATTACTAATACATCATCAATATATGTTATAATAAATTTGGAGTATGGATTAAAAATCTTGTTCATAATTCGTTGGAATTCTGAAGGAGCATTTTTTATTCCAAAGGGCATCACATTCCACTCAAAATGTCTGAAAGGGACAGTAAAAGCGGTTTTATATTTATCTTTTTTTGCTATTTGGATTTGCCAATATTTACTCTTTAGATCAAATTTTGAGAATACTTTTGCTTTATGTAATCTATTTAATAAATCTCTTTTGTTTGGAATTGGATATCTAATCCATCTTCAGACTTTATTAAGAGGCTTATAATTTATGACGAGCCTCGGAACTCCTCTTTCCATTTCAGTAGCATTCTCAACTTAGAACGCAGGACAGGACCAAGGACTGGAACTTTCTATAATAAGTCCCTTAGCAAGCAGATCTTCAATTTCTTTCTTACGGATTTCTAGATGTCTATCATTCATTTGTATAGGTCTAGCTTTAGTGGGAATCATGCTTTCTTTAAAATTAGGATCATATGGTAATTCTACTATATGCTTTTTTCTGTGCCAAAAAGCATTTGGGATATTAGCACACACTTCCTTTTCTAATTTTTCTTGAAATTTCTTTATTTCTGCCTAAGTATAAGGCAAATTGATTTTTTCTTCAATTTTCTTATAATCTATTTCTTGCTTTAAAAAGAATAAGAAGCTTTCATTCTCGTTCACCTTAGCCTTGAGGTTGTTTATCACATTCCATTCAGGTTTAGTAGTGAACTTAATCTTGGTTTTTCTATTATCTATTTCTGCAATTATTCCTTCATGAGTTACTTGAAAGGGATATAACAGACTTAAAAATGGTGTTCCTAGAACAACCAACCTGGAAATATCTTTACTTAAAAGGAAGTTGGTTTCTAGACAAGTTTTATCAAAGCAAACTTCGACATTAGAGAGTTTGAATTGAATTGGCATTTTTCCCCCATTGGCTATATTGAGCACTTGGGTGGTTTTTGAGAAGTATTTGGTAGGAACTATTCCTTCACTTATACAATTTAAGTCAGCTCCTGAATCTATAAGGGCTTCTACCCTGATAATATATTCTTTAGCAATAACTAGGGTAACTTTACTATACCATTTCTGGGATATCACCCTATCTATAATATTTACAGATATTGTATCTATTTTATCTAAGAGCTCATCCAGATTTTCTTCTTCTTCTTCTTCTGATTTTTTAGATAATTCTTTAAAACTAATAAGTTCTAAGGTATGAATTCTTGCTTTTAATTTTCGTAGCTCTTCTTTTGTTTCATTGACCTCCGCTTTGAGATCTTGAATTGTCAGCTCTTTATCTTTTTTAATATTTATCCTTTTAAGGATTTCATTAAAAGAATAATGCTGCGTTTTGTCTTGAAGTTTCTTATGTACTATGGTAGTTCCTTTACTGGAACCTCCTTTAGATAATGCTATATATTGTTGTAGGGCTCTTCCCTTTTCTTTGGGATTTTCAATTTTATCTATAATGTCTAAGATAAGACTTTCCTCTTTTGTTAAAACATTCACGCTCAATCTGTTCCTTTTAAGGATAGCACTATAATGATCGCACTTACAACTTTCTTCATCTGAGGATTGCTCAATAAGTAATTGATCGACCTCTTCTTGATTATCAGAAGAATCTATTTGACCACTTGAGTCAAAATCACTGAACACAAAATATTCTAGCAGTTGCTTCTTAAGAGACTCATCTATTTCTAATTCATTAATTTTGGCTTTAGTCCAACATTTTATTTGCATAATGTCTGACTTTGCCACACTTATGACAAATAGGTACTGTTAAGTCCTTATTTGTCTTGCCCCTTCCTTTTGGTTTCTTATTTTCTTTTCTAGGGAAATAGGGGTTGTATTTTCTTCGGCTCTTAAGCTCGAGGTTTTTATTTATTGGTTTTAACCTTTTGAAATAAGCCCTACATATTTTTCTTTTTTCCTTTTTATAAGGTTTGTTCAGAGGAGCATAACCAAATTGTTCACAAAAATCCCCTAGAGATTTTTTACCTAGTTGCTTTTATTTTTCAAGCTGTTTTTTGAATTCTATATCATTACAGAGAGATAGTCCTTCGGCTACTACTTCAGCAGCCAATTCGCCATAAGTGTAATGGTTATATGGAATTATTTCATTATGCTTTTGCCTAATCCTTATTCTTACTTTGTCAACAAACAGAGGAGGGAACCCTGATATAAATTTTTCTTTTCAGAAATCATTATTACAATCTTCCCTGGTCATAACTTTAGAGAAGAAAACATATTTATACCACTTAAAATGAGACAAAGATGGACATTTAAGATTTAACAATTGTTCTTGACTTCTATCATTTAATATTCTTGTAGTTCCAATGAAATGAAGCAGTATGGTGTAGATTAAGGTATTAACAGCAACTTGCTGTACCTCTATACTAGCTCCTTCTGCCTCTTGTTTAACTATAGTTTTTGAGGCCCCCAATATTATGGTCTTTTGTTCTTGGGATACATAATTATCCCACCAACCCTGTAGTTGGCTAGTAAAGCTGGTTATTATAATATTGGCTATATTAGCATCTGAATTTCCTTTTAATTTACAAGACGACGCATATATAGTCATATTTTTTATTACTCTAAGGATCTGATATTCTAACAGACCATCAATATTCCATTCCACAATTGAAGATCCATCATACTGTACTCCATGCTAGATTTCATCTTCATATTGCAAGTCTATTAATGAAGGCCTAGGATAATAAGGCTTTAATTCTGGCTAAGTGTAATTTTGAGAAATTTTATTAATACCTATATTAGGATGTTCTTCTTTAAGAGCAACTATAGTTTCTTCTAGCTCTTATTCAGATATTTCTTCTAATTTTTCTACCACGTTGATATCTTTCTTTTCAGAGATATTTAATTTTGATAATCTATTTACAAGATCTGATAAGAACTCTAGAGGTTTTTCCAATCTGAATTTTGTTGTTTCTGGTGGAGGCTTAAAGAACACCGGTTCTATAGTTGAAGGCTTTGAGCTTTCAATTTTTTCTTTTCCTTTGGGAGTATTATTCTGAGACGCAATTCTATTCACTTGCTTTCCTAAGGTTTGAAGGAAAAGGTTTGAATAATTATTTTATTCAACAACATGATTTAATGCTGCTATTGACACAAGGTCGATAAGGTTTTTAGAAACTCCCTTATAAGCGACAGCCATAACATCCTTTTTAATTTGAACAGTAGACTCTGAAGGATGAATAGCTATTAATTTTTCTCAGAAAGCCAAGGTGTATTCTTTATGAATTTTTTCTATAGTATTCACCTAGCCAAACTCTAGATAATCCACCTTTTTCATTTTATGGTATTCTTTTAGAAAAATGAAGAAACCTATTTCTCTTTCACTTTTATAATTTTCATGAAATTTTCTTCTTTCAACAAGTGAATATTTTCTAAAAAACCATTCTCTTTGTTCCAGATTTTCCTTAGCATTGAACATTCTAATAAGGCATTCTTTTAGGCTTTCTATACTAATCATATTAATACTTTGAAACCCCGTATCTGGTGTATTTGGATACCCCATGTTTGAGGGTGTCGGGCTTTGTGGTCTATCATAAATTGGTTTTGCAACTCCTTCAGGCAAATTTCTAACTTCAGCCATTTCAGTTTCTCCTAACTCTGAGGGTGTAGTAACCCTAGGAATTTGTGGATCTAAGATTTCTCTAGGTATTTAAGGAGTTTGGGTTCTATTAATGGGTCTTTCCAATGAAAACCTACTAGAAACATCTGAGAGCCTAGGAGGTATTATTGCCTTCCTATCTCTACTGAACCTGATCTGAACCGTTCCATTATCAAACTGTATAATTTGTTTTGGTTCACTATTTTGAGGAATTCTAGGTTGAGCTATCCTATCAAGGGTCCAAGTGTCCGGAAACTTAATCATTTCCCATTTAATTTTCTAAGGAACTACTAATTTTGATTTTGCTAAATTGGTTTGGAACGTAGTAGTTTCTCCTCTTTTATCCTTATTAAGGATTTCAGATTTACATTTAGACAGATTGAATTCATCGCCTTTAAATATATCCTATAAATAAAGGCCAAATTACTGGATCCCTTTTCCATATCAAAACCATGAGTTAGAATATCTACCATTAATAACCTAGTGACATTTAGGTCTCTTAGGTGGACAGTAAAATCAGGTAGACAATCAAAGTGTGCAAGTCCCTGACTAAGGGTTGATTCCGTAGCTCCTATTAAGGAGTCTTTAAACTTCTTATGCCTTTTGTCTCTTACGTAGATTAAAACATAATTATTTAATCCTTCCCTAGTTAAGGGTTTGACTGCAACCTGGACTAGACCATAATGCAAATATCCATATTTTTTTAGAGTACATTTTTACTAATTTATGAGATATTAGAGGTATTTCCATGCATTCCCCTATTATTGGCAAAACCTCTTCTACAGTCTTAATTATATAGTCGTGTTTTTGCAAAAAACTTCCTTTATTATATACTACAAGTATCTACCTTAGGTATATTCCAATTTTGCAAATGTCTTTCTCTATTTTCTATAGTTACTATTTCTTTATTTTTCACAGGGAATAGAGAGGAGGATGAAGAACCAGAATCTGAGTTCAAAGACCTAGAAGAATTAGATCTAGCAAAAGACCTTAATATTCCTGCCATTAAGTTGATCAATATTTGAAGCAGTCAACGATTTACACGGTACTTGACGGCCTAATTCTCTCAACAGCCTATTTTTCCATTTACACGACTAAGTTCTAGTCTTAATCAACTAAACAACTGAAGATTTAAGATCCTATACTATATCCCCTCCTAGTAGATCGATGGCTCTGATACCAGACTTGTCTGATGACTTAATATGATGATCTACGAGTCCTCTATCGTTAAAATTCCTGCAGTACCTGTAGTAGTACTTGTAATATAAGAATAAAAAGGTTTTCTTTATTATTAGCTTCGGACTAGAATAGACAATGGACGCTTTTCATTTCAATTTTCTTTATTTATTTTCTCATTTCTTGTTCCAAAAAAAGGAATATGTGAAAGACTTATAGGAATTGCGTATTCAATTCAATAATGCATTACATTAATTATATTCATTTAATTAAAAAAACTATTATTTTATTTATTTTATTTTTGAATTAACGCAACATTAAAAGTTCAGACCTTAAAAAATAGAGTAAACATAAAAATAGGCACTCACCAGCAGCCATTGAACTGAGAAACATACCCACTAGGCTTCCTCTGGTCCCACCACTACAGGCCAAACCCTAATCCTCTAGTGGTAAACTCACTCGGTAACGCCCATGTTGCCACCGTGTAAGACACCAAACCCCTTTCGTCAAAGACCCTTCGGTAATCCAGCCCCGAATCCCCAATTCTCACCACATTCACCTTCCCATCTTCCTCGGGAGTGAAGGTCTTAAGGGGCTGTGGTGGGAGTGGGAGGTCTTAAGGGAGGAGATATTGGAGGGGGAAAGCCATGAGGATTGGGGGGTTAGCGTTAGGGTTTGGGGATTGGAATCGATTGAGTGGATTTTGAGAGAGGAAGAGCCAGAATCGGAGTCGAAGAGGGCGACGGCGGCAAAGCAATGGAGGCGGAGAAGGGAAGGAGTCACCGGACGGCGTCGATGTAGGCGGGTTGAGGGAGTCTGTGGATTTGGGGAGGCTCTGAGTTTGGTGTGATTGGCATTGTTGAAACTTGAAAGGTTTTGGTTTTGGCTTGGGTTTATGGGTTTCAGGCGCCGAGAGTGGACTGTGTTTTGAGTTTTCATTGTTAGGCTCAAGATTTTTTTCCCCACCAAGGCCACACTTTACCCTGCGCACACCCAACCATTTAAGCTAGCGTCATGCAGCGTTAGGCTTAAGAGCATATTTAACCATGCACTTAAAACTAAAAGTTTAAACCATTTTATTATATGTGCAAATTTTATATTATAATATATCAGATTTTTATGTTGTAATAATTTTAACTATATAATTACAATGAAGTTGTAGACACGTTGAGCAGTTCTAAAATTATTAAAGTGTTTGAGACTTAAGAGTATTAGTTCCAATATGGTTAGAACTAATTTTAGTTGAAAATATTATAGTATATGAGAATTTTATTATAGTATATTTCTTTTAATACTGTAGCATTTAAGAATTTTATACTGTATCAATTAAAAATTTTAGTTTTAGTTCACATTACCAAACACAACGTAAAGGCAAAAATTAAATAATAAACTTATAAGTAGCATTTAAATTATTTCTCCTTTCCTTTCAATAACAACAACAACAACAATAACAACAACATAATTTCTCTCTATTTTTTTTTAAAAAAAAGTTTTTAATTCATCTTCAAATTTATCTTATAGATATAACACATTTCCATGACAGTAGATGATAGTATGGTAAAGGATAAGCTAACATAAATGAAGCCTCTAAAGACATTCCATTTTCTTTAATTGTTTTGAAGTGGAAAGATGTACTGGGATGATTACTTGTTTTTGATTTTTGGGAAGGTTTTCAGATAGATTTTGATCTTTATTCTTATCAGTTTTGATTTCATCTTTATCTCTTTTGCCTTTCTATTCTCTTAAGAACGAATCAAGGAAGTTATTTTTAATAAAAAATTTAAAATGACTAGAGCCAACAAGAAGAGAAGGATTAGTTAGGAAAACCTAAAGGTCTCCTTGCTGTGTAAGAAGTTTCATCTCAATTATCTTATACTATTGAAGCCTGCAATAGACAAAGCTCAAGATAGATAACTAAACCAATATAATACTACACCAAAATGTAATTAATTAAATGCTCAAACCAGAAAAAAAGAAAACAAAAATTTAGTATTTAGCACCAATTAAAAGTTAATTTCTACTAAGTCCTATCATTTTCAATCTAAAACCATATTAAGAAATGAGATCCTCACCTATAAATCTCCATAGGAATAAAAATCATAGTAGGCACTAGAACAACTTAGACAATCATATTCCAAGCAACAAATAAATCCAAGATCCAACAAAAATACCTAATTTGACAAGAAAATCAACCTCTCTAACTCAAATTTTTATTTAAAAGGATAAAAGAATTTATACTGTTTATACCTCATGAACATTAAAAGTCTTAGGCTCCTTGACCTGCAATGAAAAAGGAAAATAAAAAAAGTCCCATTTGTATCAGAATTTATGAACATGGCCGTTTTAGTAGTCTTGTATGCTTCATACAAAATGCTAAGTTATTTAGGCAATGCTTACTTGAGAAGGTAATCAAAAGCATACCATGCTTGTTTTTCTAGTTTGCTTGTCAGCTTGGCTCGACTTGCTGCACAATCTGGTCCACCTCTTTGGAGTCCTTTGTGGTACAATTTGCTGCTGCAAAAGTCTCTTGGAATGCTACTGGAGGCTACTATGTTCCAAAATAAATAAGTTATTAGTGTTCCAAACAATGCCTCATACAATTAACATAAATTAACAATGAAAAAATAAGGGTAGGGAAGCTCATCATAGCACTTACCTAGGCCCTACTTGTGGGAGTGTTTCTAGGCTCCTTTCCTTTCAAAAAAGTTTGCATCAAACCATTTTGGGTCAAAATCATATTTAACTTTCCAATGGAGTAGAGGAGGCCATATGTGGAAAAGTCCATTTAGTTGCTTCCTCATAACTAAAAGAGCAGTCTCTAAGCCATTAGTGCTTCCTAATAATGGAAGCAACATGTACCTTATAAACTTCACCAAATCTGCCTTTACCTAGCATGTTATAATCACAAAACTTGTTTGTGGCAGCGACGGCTCTCCTCTCTTCTTACCTCAGCGAAGATCTCCTTGATTTGTGGTAACAATTTGATCCCTAACAGGCGCCCATGGACATCATCCAACTCTTTGTTAAGTCCGACTAGGAAGTCATAGATTCTGTCGCATTCCACCACTTTTTTGCAAATGATTGCATCATTGGGGTCCTTCGAAGATGGATTGCGGAAAAGGTCTAACTCCTGCCAAAGTTTAGTCAGGTCGTTGTAGTATTGGGTGACATCGTTTTCTCCTTGTCTTAGATTTCTAGCTTTATTTCTGAGTTTAAACATTTGAGAGGAATTTTCTAAATCAGAATATGCAAGTGTTACAGCATCCCAAATCCGTTTTGCAGTAGGAAAAAGTATGTAGGTGTCTGCAATGTTGTCCTCCATGGAGTGAATCAACCATGCCATCACCGTTGAATTTTGAGCCTCCCAATTCAGATAAGAAGGGTCATCATGGCTTGGTTGTTTGATTGAGCCATCCAAAAAGCCTAGTTTACTTTTTCCTCGAACCACCATTAGAATCTAACGGGACCATTTTAAGAAATTTGTCCCATTTAACTTATGGGTGGTGATTTGTAGAGGGATATGATTTGAGTTTTCAGGAATTGTAGTGGGAACAATTGTGGAGGCTGATTGAGAAGTGCCAGAGGACACTTCAGAATCCTGAACTCCTCTTGCTCCTGCCATAGCCATTTTGACCATTGTCTCTCTCAACTCTAAATTCGATCTAATACCAAGAAGAACAAACAAGAGGAGAGAGTCAATTCTCATGCATTGCCATTTATTAAAACTGAAAACGTAAAGAATGCAAAGGCTAACCTCTACCTTTTATTTTGTTCCTTGGCAGGTAGGAAGAGATCACATCCCACTAACTAACCTCGATATCAAGAATCTAGGCCTTATTATTTTCCATTTATTCCTAAACAACTAACTACTATAAATTAAAAAGACTAAATTAGACATGCTAACAATTGCATATGTGATATCAGGTTTAGAGAGGGTGATATAGAGTAATCGACCAATGAGGCATCTATATTGTGAGAAATCTTCCAGAGAATCACCTTTAGTATCGCTAAGTTTTAAATTTATGTCCATTGGGACAGAAGCTAGCTTAGATACAAGGAAGCTAGTATCTTCAAGAAGATGTAGAGTGTAACGGCATTGTGAAAGGACAACGCCATTTGAAGATCTAGCAATTTCCAGACCTAGGAAATATTTTAAAGTCCCTAAGTCTTTAAGTTTAAGCTGAGTGCATAAAAAGGACTTGAAGGAATTAATAACTGTCACAGGGGGTCTTGTAATGATAATATCATCAACATAGACTAGCAATGCCACAAATGAAGAACCAAAGCCTTTGGTAAAGTGGGAGTAATCAGGTTTAGATTGATGGAAGCCAAATTGCATAAGGGAATGAGAAAATTTGAAGTACCATTGTCTCGAGGCATGTTTAAGGCCATATATAGACTTGTGCAACTTGTATACAAGCTTGGATCCCAAGATGGTAGATTCTTTTGTATTGGTATAGCTAAGGGGAAGATCCATGTATACTTTCTCAAAAAGATCCCAATTGAGGAAGGCATTATTGACACTAATTAAGTTCCAACATTGACTTGCAGCTAAGGCTAGTAAGACTTTGACAGTGACCAATTTTGCTATAGGGGAGAATGTATCCATGAAATTGACACCCGCTCATTGAGTGCATCCTTTAGCAACTAACCATGCTTTATAGCGATCAATGGAACCATCAAAATTATGTCTGACTTTGTAAGTCCACTTACAACCAATAGGGTGTTCGCCTTTAGGTAGAGGGACAACAAACCAACTTTGGTTAAGATCCATAGCATTCAATTCAGCTTGCATAGCTTCTCTCCAATGAGGAAATTTGACAGGTTGGTGGTAAAATTGGGGTTCAAAATGAGAGGACATAGTAAGGATGAAGTGTTTGTAGGACAGGGATAGGGAATTTTAGGAGTTAAAATTGGATAGAGGATATGGTTCTTTGGTGTGAGAATTGTATAAGGAAGTGGAGGGAGTAAGGAACAATGGTAATTTTGTAAGTATGAAGGATGCTTGATGATTCTAGAAGATCGTCTAAGTGAAATGTGGGGGGGTGTATTATTGGAAAGGTGAGGATGATGTTGAAAGATGGGAGAAATGTAAGGGGATAGAGTAGGAGAAATTGACCCAGGCTCATCTATGGGAAGAGGAATGACCAAGTCAGGAAAGGGGTCTGTCAAAGACTCAACATTTGGAAAAAGGTGGATAGGAAAATCCTCTTCATGAAAGAAAACATCCCTGGATATATAAAGATCAGTTTAGATTAAAGGTCAAGAAGTCTATAGCCTTTGGTGTCAGTGGGATATCCGGGGAAGACACACATCTTGGCTCAAGGATGGAACTTCAATCCGTGAGTTGATAAAGTGGATGCAAAAGCTAGACAACCAAACACTCTAAAACTGGTATAATCCACAGTCTTCTTATAAAGTTTTTCATAAGGAGTATGGTTGTTCAGCAAAGGACTTGGAGTTGGATTAATCAAGTAAATGGCAGTCAAAATGCATTCAGTCCAATACTATATGGGAATTCTAGATTGAAAATATAAGGCCTTTGCAACATTTAATAAGTGCTGGTGTTTTCTCTCAACAACCGAATTGTACTAAGGAGTGTCAATGCATGAAAACTACTGTATAAACCCTTGCTTGTTAAAGAAATCAGTAAAACTCAATTCTCTAGCATTATTAGACATGAATGTCTTTATCTTGCTACCAAATTGAGTATGAATCATATTGAAGAATTTAGGAATGACAAAAGCTACATCAGACTTTTGTTTGAGAAGAATAACCCAAGTAAAACGTGAATAATCATCAACAAGAGTAACAAAGTATCTATGTCTTGAATGAGCTGTAATATGATAAGGTCCCCAAATGTCACAATGAATCAAATGAAAGGGTAGTTGAGACATATGGTTGTGAGAGACAAAAGATAATCGTCTTTGTTTAGCCAATGGGCAGATACTATAATGACCGAGAAAATTTCATTAATAAAACCTAATATTTAATTAGGTTTAATTAATAAATTTATTTTTAAAAATGTGATTTTTGTAAAAATTGTAATTTTTGTACAAAATTACAATAAAATATGAATGAATGGCATTGATTGCAAATTTCACGGTGAATGTGATGCAATGTTGGGTATGGTAAAATACAGATTTTATGAGTTGAAATACTTCAAAATTTGTAAAAAAATACCCATAAAATGAATTTTATATCACGATTAATTGTAAAATTATGATATAAACGAATAGGTGACTAGAATGCAAATAGGACATAGAGGTTGTCCAAACCCTAACCTGGAGTAAAAAAGAGGCTGGAGCAGCATAAGAATACTGCTAAATGAAAATACAGATACGAAAAATGTTATGATTGGCCTCCAAAATGGAACGAAAAGTAAGTTAAGTATTTTTCTACAGTCTAAGAATAGGAAATACACTAATTTAACTGCGGCAGTATAAGAAAAATACTACGTGACAAAAAATTACATAGTGTAAATTTTTAGCTCCATTAAGTGGACACATTTTAGTTTGTTATTGGGCCACCAAGCCCTAAAAGGTGGCCCAATCATGGGATGACACTTGGTAACCCAAAGGGTTACTTGATGAGTCACCAAGTGGGATAAGGATGTATTTATGGCAAGTTTATCACAAAATTTTTCTTTTCCTTCTTCCTCCCAAGTTCGGCAGTCATTGAAGGAGTTTCAAAAAAAATTTCTCAACTTCACACTTTGCAAAAATAACCCCAAAACAAGTTTTAGAAGCAAGCTCAAGGATTTTCACAAGATTTAAGGTGAAATTCCAAACTTTTTAACAAGTTTTGAAGGGATTTTTCATGGGTTGAAGGGGAAATATTAACCCATGGTGTTTTTGCATGAAAAGGAAACTTAGAAGGGAGTTTGAAGGATATTTGAAGGCTAGAAACCAAAAGGAAGCTATTTTGATAAGTTTTGGGTTCTAAAGTTTTGAATTTTTATGAATTTTGTTTGGATTTTTATTCTCCCAAACCCATGTGAGTTCTTGTGCTTATGTTTGATGAAGTTTCATATATATGTGATGAAAGGCATGTTTAAGTTGTGAAATTTTGATTTATGGTGCAAAATGATAGTTTTTGCAAAAAATTGAATTTTGGTAATTTTGATGATGGTTTTTGTTAAAAAGAGGTTTGAGCATGAGAATGATTTGGTTAAGGCATGAAACGGTTTCTACAGGGGTAGATTTGTAATTTTGAAATAGATTTTGACCAAAATGCCCTAGGGACTAAATTGAAAGAAAAATTTCTTTCTTAGTAGAATTGGAAAATGGCCGAAAACACCCATGTATAGTGAGATTTTAGGAAAAGTTAAAACACGAAAGTTGTAAACCTCGACAAAACTGTTAGACAGCATAGAGAGTTCGTCGAAAAACTCAACCGTTTGTGAGTTTTTGATTTTTCAAGAATTTGTTAAAAGTGAAAAAGTGATAAAATGACAAAAATGTCATTTTTTTAAAATGATTTGAGGTATGGTTCCTTAAGTAAAAATGCTTCTTATGAAAAGTAGGAAATTTTGGTTTAAAGAGAAAAATTTTAGCCCCAAGGGCAAAATTGTCAAAATTTTCAGTTTAAGGGACTAAATCGTAAAGTTTTATAAAAAGGGGGCAAAAGTGTGAAATAAAGAGATAAAAGCCACTATGACATTATTTGTAAAGTTAATAAGTGGCTATTGATGTTAAAATAATGAATCGAGCTCAGATAGATTAGTAGGGCCACGAAAGACAAAATCGTCATTTTTACCCAAATAACCCAAATTACTCTGAAAGGTTTCAAATAAGAAAAGAAAGTTATTAGAAAGATTCTCGCCTTTCATAAGTGACGAAAGGGTAGAATAAGATAGAAATAAGGAAACCAATGTTCTCAGAGTTGTGTACAGTTATACAACTCGAATAATTAAGTAGCGAATGTTTTGAAACGAAACGTAGGGAAATTGGCTAATGGTTTTGTAACTGGCCAATAGGATCCTAGGAGTCTAGGAGAAAGGAGACCGAAATTGATTTTACGGTGCTCGAAAGCAAGTAAGTACCCTTCCCACCTACAATATGAAATTGTAGGTGTAGAGTGTATGTATATATACATCAGGGTATATATTACGATGTAAACTTGTATTTTGCTATGAAATGAATAACTAGAGATATAGAATCGATACCTGCATGTATACGATAAGAATACCTGAGTGTATAATATGTTATGTATTGTTAGGTGCAATATATTGTGTACTTGTGTGTGCAATGATGAATACATGTATCTATATAAAATAGGTACTTGAACGTACTATGATATGCATACGAACTTATGTCTTATGGATAACATGTGATTATCACCTCATGCATGGTATGACAACCATATTAAATAGATTGGTAAATATGTCATCGGTAGTTAATAAGAGTGTTGTACTGACTCCCGAAACAAGGGGAGTTTAAAGGATGAAATATGGTCACGGTGTTATGTAAACCTAAATGAAATTGCGCAATGGTACGAACACTTGGGCCCTAGCTAAAGATAAGAAATGATGAAGATAAGAAAAGTTCATAAGAAAGCATAATTGAATCATGCATTCATTTGAAATCTATGTGGGATTTATGGGACTTACTGGACGTTAGCTCATTAAGTGTTTCATGCTGTAGGTATTTCGACAAGAAGGTCAGAATAAATCATAATGATGAGCTGGCGGATGGATGATGTGTGCAGATCGGGTATGGAGTCCGCTACTAAATGTTTTCGCTGTGTATATTTTAAGTTGTTTTGAAATGGAATGCTTAAAAAGAAAAATGTTATAAAAGTAAGAATGATTATGTGAATATAAGTGTGTGAAAGTATTTTGGGAGTTACCAAAATTATTGTAAGTAAAATTCTTATTTCAGTTTCAAAAAAAAATTTTCCTAAATTTTTGCCCCAAAGTAAGAAAGAAAGAATTTTATCATAGCCCGAAAAGGCTGGTTGTGATAGATACAACATGGATCTACATTATCAAGTTTGAAAGTACTATTGGATAGTTGAGACTTGATCATTTCCAATCTTTTGAAGGAAGGATGCCTAAGTTTGTTGTGCCAAACACGAGCTGAGACATGATTAACAAGTGTTTTTGACTGCTTGAGTAGACTACGTGTCAAGGATATACAGCTTGGCAAATTTGTCAGCCTTGCCAATCATCCTCTTGCTGTGTAGTTCCTAAATCAGGAAATGATGAGGAAGAAATATGATTGTAACTTGAGATCTTATAGTAAGAGTACTCATAGAAATCAAGTTAAACTTGAACTGTGGAACAAAGAGCACATCTTCAAGAATCAAATGAGAATTAATTTTGATGTTTAAACTGAAATGAACACCAACACTCACATGATTTGGCAGGGTAATAGTAGATTGTTTAATTTGTTTCATGGACACAAAAGCATCATGATCACAACATATAGGCCAAGATGCACCAGAATCAATTATCCAATATTTGGATAAAGAGAGGATTGGATTCAGTGAAATTGAAAAACAAGTACCTATATTGAAGGAGGTCATGGCTGTGTCTTGTGAATCACTGGAATTCACAGAAGTAGCAAAGTGGCTGGAAATCATGGCCATGAGTTGTTGGTATTTATTTGGATTTAGATTGTGCAAGAAAGTGTCCATGCCAGAATTGTCATGAAAGAGTTTGTCCTCAGTGCAAGGCTGACCAGTAACTTGATTGACATTAGCAAAGGAAGAAGAATTTCTCTGACGAGGTTTGAAACCAAGAGAATAGCCATGTATTTTGTAGCATTTCTCAACAGTGTGGCCATGAATGTTGCAATGAGTGCAGAACGGTCGACCTTTTTGTTGGCCCTTGTGAATGCCATGTGAGAAGAATTTGTGGTAGTGCTACTTAGAATTCTTCTCGAAGTGTCAGTTTTGACATTGAAGGCCATAGATGTAGACAAGTCTACAATGGTATTATGTTGAAGTCCAATGTTTCTTTGGCGTTCTTCTTGAGAAATGAGAGAGAAGACCTTGTTAATGGTGGGAGGGGATCCATGAGTAATAATTGACTTCAGACCTGAGCAAAAGACTCATTTAGACCCATGAGGAAGGTCATGACATATTCCATCTAGTAATACATGGTGAGATCTTTACCACTGCCACAAGAGCATTTGCCACAAGTACAAGCAGGTCTGTAGTTGCTCATTTCTTCCCAAAGTGTTTTGAGTTTTGTAAAATAAACATTAACAGATGTTTGTTCTTGGCTAAGATTGGCTAAATCACAATGAAGTTAAAAAATTCTCAGTCCATTACTTTGTTGGAACCAATCTTGAGATCAAGCCATAACTCATGAGTAGAATCGAAAAAGATGATACTAGCACAGATTTCTTTGGAAACATAATTAAGTATCCAAGAAATTACCATGTTGTTGTTCCAAATCCATGAATTGAAGAGGGATGGATCAATACTTGTAGGTTTAGTGATTGAACCATCAACGAACCCTAGTTTATTCTTGACAGAGAGGGCAATGAACACCAGGAGGCATAGTTATCTCCTGTTAATGGCTATGACACAAGAGTGAGGCCTAGACTATCAGAATGATGCAGAAAATAAGGACCAGAAGGACCATCAATGGTAGATCATTCAACAGTAGCTATAAAGCTTCTTGAATAAGAGGACTCCATGAATTTTCCAAGCAGAGAACCACGAGAAGGAGATCAAGATTCGAAAAGATCGAAGCAAACAGAGGATGTGGCAGAAAACATTGATCAAACTGATACCATATTAGAACTAAAATTAATCAAGTTTCAATCGAAAAATGAGGTAGAATATGAATGAAGAGTTGTGAGTGAAAGAAAATTGAACATCTATTTATTGCCTTATTTGTGTACAAAGCCAATTGGCTTATATATCAATCTTGAAAGAGAAGTAATCTATCAGATGAAGAAACTAACAACGAATAAGTTATAACTAACTTGCCAACTCATCAATTACTAACAAATTAACTAACTATAACAGACTCATTGATTCTAAGAGATGTAGATATCAACTCAAAAAATTAAAATGTTAGTAAGACAAAAACCGAAAAGAACTAAAGAGAATAAAAACTTACCTCTTCAATGGCCTTTTCCCTGAGCCTTTCAGATAACCTAAGAGCCTTGATCTCTACCTAAGCTTCTCCTAGCTCTCGACCCTTATCTGAAAATCAAAACCATTAAAATAAGAAACTAAAAAGAAAAACAAGAAAGAATTCAAAAACAGACTATAAAATCAAGCAAATCCTACTCCAAATTTCCGTGTAAAATGACTAGATCAAAACCACATTCGTATCTCTCACTTCATTCTTCAACTGATTGATCTCGACCTTGATCGAATCCGAGTCATCCAAGAGGTTGAGGAACTCATCTGTGTCAAGGCTTGGCCTAAAGGTGCCCTGCCTCTGTGATGAGCTTTTTCCTTCCTTGCATGACCTAGACATAACAAGCGACACCAGCGACGCGCCATTGCCTCCGCTGCTACCCCCGCCGCTCTCTTTAGCTGCTCCTCCTCCTCCAACCTCCCCGGAAGGTTCTGCCATCACGATTCACACTCTCTCACATCCAAATGCGCCTCGGATCCAAAATGCTAGGGTTCCAAAATACAATTTTAGAGAGACAGAGAAAAAAACTGGTGTTAAGCGAATGAGCTTGGATAGAGATAGATAGATAGAGAAAGAGAGGAGAAAAAGCAATTTCCTCAGTTGTTCATTGTTTCTTTCTCTAGATTGTGACTTAAATCTGGTTGTTTGTACATCTATGGTTAAAGAGAGAGAAAGAGCGAGTGTGTGTTTGAGAATAGTTTAATTATGGTTGGAAAAAAAACTGTTGATGCGTGGTGGGGACAGGCTTATATTTGCATTGATGGTTGAAATGGTTGTACAGTTTCCTACTCTTTGTTAGTGTTTAAAAGGGTGGTAGGATCCGTTAATTAGAATTATTTTTATTGTAGCATATAAAAGCTTTATATTATAGCGATTTTTTTTATTGTTATCGTAGCATGCAAGAGTTTTACACTATTTATAACTGAAATAAATAGTATAAACCACTTTTGTCAAACAAAGGGTTTGTTTGGATTTATGAGAGTGGATTTTGTACACCGATTTACTCAAGTTTAATTTTTTAAATAAAAATAAAGTGATTTGAATATGATGATTCCAAAAAAAGCCGCTAAATATTATTTTTTACCATTAACTAGCAAGAATTGAGATAGACTAATTAGTTGTCATGGCTAAACTTTAAGCATGTGTTAAGGGTTTGAACTTTTAAAACACTTAGCTCAATTGGTATTCGAGAAGGAAATAAGAACCTCTTAAGGAAGGTTTGAGGTTCGAACCCGAGGGACGCGAAAGAAAAACCCTGAGGGGCTAGAGGGCCCCAGAAGGGACAGTACGGATGAGTGGACGGCACAGGGATGGTTTACTAATAAGAGCCATAAGTCCAGGGGCCCTGCAAGGTAGGTCCTATGGAGGCTTGAGGGAGTACGTCCGGGCCAAATACCACATAATAAGTTGCAACTGTTTTTAATTTCACTTCATGAAGATATAAGCTATCCTCCTGAGTCGTAACTTGGTTTTCTTTCTATTTTTTCTTTTTTATATTTTTGCTTGATTATCCTACGTGCAATTATCATATATCAGAGTTCAAAGATAGTGCGTGGTATCCCACATTCTTCTAAACAGACAAATACCTCTATTGTGTGTCCAACCAATATTATTGATATGGAAGGACAAAAGTTTTTAAAATTCAGCCAATATCCGTCGGTAAACCACTTGTGCTACAAAATACATTGCAAGCAAACGTCGATCAATAATGCAAGTTGGATGTGACCTTACTGAAGAAAGAATGCAATTGTACTGACCTACTCTTGTACTTTTTGCATTTAGGAATTTGGTTTCTGAACTAATTTTTTTTGACGATTAACTCCTCGAGTTTAAAATGTGATGCACCTATGGTTCTTTTAATATAAGTGCATATTAACCAATATTAGATTGTTTTTTGAACATAACTAGTAAGTGAGCTTCTAAAACTAAATATATCATTGGTTTTTATCATTCAAATTAAGAATTAAGTACCAAATAAAATTAGCGCCCACCCTTCTCATCCGCTATCTCCCTCTCTAGCAACATTGCCACGGCCTCCCACTCCCCGAGATTCAGTTCGTAGTTGGGTGGAAGACCTAGTTTTGCAAGGGGGCAGGCTTGCATGTGTGTATGTGGTGGGTGATTGTGGGGAGGCCTTGGCTTTTTTACTAAAATATAGTTTCATGAGGGGGGTGACGGCTAGCCAGAGGTGCCAAATGGGTTGGGCTTGGTGACAACGTAGTAGGTGGTGCTAGGGGGAACGACAGTTCAACAATGACAGTCTCCTTCCGTTGGCTACTCCTTTTCTCGCTCCCTCTTGTTCTCTCTTTGTACTTAGGGTTTTCCTTGTGAGCAAAAATACAACTCTGCCCTCATATCATTTATGCCTCACGGATGAAATTTTCCAAAATTTTAACTGCATTATGAAAGGGATCAGCTGTGCAATAGATTTTATAACTGAAGAGGTCAATTGCTAAGAAATTTAGTTCAAGAACTAACTTATAACGAGAAAAATTCAGGGATTCTCCGTGCAAAAAGCCTTTTCAAAAAACATAAACTTATTAAGCCGCATAGAATAAAGCAATTCATATGCAAAACAAGCAAAATTTAACTTACATACTTTTCATATTTTCTAACGAACAACTTGCAGCATTGCCAATAAAACTTCTGATTTGATATTTTATGCCGCAAGCATATCGGCACGTGCTTTTAAACAAAACTCCTATACTGAAATGCTTAAAACATAAAAGTTTATTAACATTAATAGTTCTAAACTTTAAGATTTTCTCAATTTGTCTCTTAAACTTTTAAAATCACTGCTTTATTTTTTGAACTTTCAAAGTTCCTAATCACTTTGTCTGTGAATATTAAAAATCGCTACGTTGTCTATTGAACTTTCAATGCTCTCACTTTGTCCCCTGAATCTTCGATTTTTTGCTAAAACAGATAGAATTAAGCCTATAAAATTTGCACAATAGGTGACGTGTAAAAGCAAAAATGATATTTTATCACTTTCAAGTTTTATTTCACGTTTGCACTCTCACTTAAGGCTTTTATTTATCTGAATTCTTATTTAAAAAGAGTTTGTCTGCACCTTCCTTCTCATCTTTGATATGTAACTCATTTGATAAGTCAAAATTTTTTGCCAATAAAAAAGATGAGTTACATATTAAAGATAAGAAGATATTGATGAACAATATTGGCTTATTAAATGAGAGTTATATATATTAAAGATGAGAAGAAATATGTATACAAACCCTACTAAATAAGAGTTCAAATTAAAAAAAAAAAAAAAAAAAAAAAAACCCCTAAGTGAGATTACAAACATGAAACAAAACTTGAAAGTCATAAAATTTTATTTTTACGCTTACAGTGACCTATTATGCGAATCTCTTAGGCTTAATTCTATTTATTGGAACAAAAAATTAGAGATTCAAGGAGCAAAGTGGAGAGCATTAAAAGTTTAATAGACAAAGTAGTGATTTTCAAAGTTTGGGGACAAAGTGGGGAGTTTAGAAAGTTTGGAAGACAAATTAATGATTTTTAAAGTTTAAAAAGAAATGAAAAAAAGCCTAAAGTTTAGAAGTCATTAGTATTAATAATCCAAATATAAAAGATCACATGCGATCACCTTATTGGGCTTTGAAGTTTAATGCTACAGATTTCGGGATTTTTTATATCTTCAAGGATTGACAAAGGTTGCTCAATTATTGTTTTTGTACATTGTGTAAAGAATTGATGTATTATTTTCCTCCTCACAAATTAAGGTAAATTATACTCATACACCTTAAAACTTATCTTCTTTTACATGTAATTACATCCGAAATTTTTAATTTTAGGATTTAAACTTTACAAATCTCGGCGTTGCAGTACTCCAATCAATAACTTGATTCAATAAATGGACGAGAATCAGAATCTAAAATTTCAAAATTTAAAAATTTTAAAATCGAACTTGTCAACAAACAAAAAGTTTATGCTCTATTTATGAAAAATATCAGGTAATTGTTAATCTATTAATTGAGGCCTAATAGCTGTTGGGCCATAATGGCAATATAATTTATATTTATCAAAATTAAAAGTGTAAAGTGTAGGTTGTCAAACACGAAACTTCAGAATGCATCAACACAATTTACCCACAAATCATTCCCATGTTTATAAAGAAAAGTTTTGGCAAGACATAACCATTAACCAGTAGTTTTGATCTCCAAGCGGAGATCTTGGCTTTTCTTTTAGTGAACAAAAGAAAGCCAACGACTAGTATCAAAGACTTTTAGCACATCATAATAAAATTAGTACGGACTAAATTCGTATCCGACACCAAGCCCTTGCTCAATTTATTTAAATGAAAATTTGATTTACAAAGTAACTAGCTTAATAAAAACTAGCTCCAAAAGACAACACAAACAAGTACAAAATTATAAGAGAGAAGCATAAACTATTGAAGCACCTAAAAATTGAAGATCTATTCTTATTCTACTTAAAATAAGCTTAAGATGCCTCATCAAAGGCAACGCGTGGCAAAACCCAATAAAAAAATTAAAAAAAAAAAAATCCCATCCGGCGAGCCCTGGAACGACAACTGAACGTGCTTATTGAGCAAAAATATGACACAACAACATCAACGATATTATCCATCTCTTTAAGAGTAATTGGAGGATCATAAATGCTTAGTTCCATAAATTACTCCATGGAATAGTTCTTTGCTTAGGCTAGTGTTGGATTGGCCTTTCTTCGAACGTTTGGTAATTGCTTTTATAATTGAAATAAATTAACTTCACTTTAGCCGTTATCGAATAGCAGTTGTCTCACTTTAGACCCTAAACTTGAAACTGAAAAACTAATGGTTCCTTAGCTTTTCAAATGTGACTTTAATGATATCTTTGTAATAGAAGCGCTAAAAGTCTAACAGATTTCATTACATAATACATATATGATTCATTAATGAGGATAATCAAGTAAAATTACTTTTTGATAGTTTTGTTTAGGCGTGTGTTTAAACCATATCACATGCACCTTAACTGATGAAAACTATTGGTTTTTAATGTTTTTGTTGTTGAGGCATCAATTAATGTATAGGTGTTTGAAAAGTGCGATTAGAACTAAAACTTTTGAATTAAAAATTGTAGCATATTAGAGCTTTATACTGTAACTTTTTTTTTAATCATTGTAATATGTGAGAATTTTATACTATAACAATCAAAAAGTTTAGTAAAATCTAATTTTACCAAACACTCTTGTAATATTTAAAAAGTTTAGAGATTACTAATGTGTCCGTTAAAATTTCAGGAAACAAAATAAAACAACTAATATTGTTAACGGTCAAAGGTAAAATTAGCTGTAAGGTTTGGTATGAGTAGGGTGGGTTGACTAGTCAATGCCAATCTATTGAGATGCACAAGTTTTCTTAATACCAAGTTACCAACTGACTTATCTCATCACTTCAATAAATAAATAAATAAATATATATATATATATATATATACACATATATATCGGCCTGGAGGAGTACAAAATATAGAATTTATTGCATGCTCTTTTTCATTTGTTACTTTATTCTTGTGACTTGTGTCATTTTAATTATCTCAAACAATCACATTTTATAACAAGACACGTTTTAAACCATATTTACAGGAATACCATCCTTCCTATTCAACGTCAATTTAATTGTGTCCATTTTTCACTCATTATTTACAACATCGTCACCCTTTTTGCTCCAAGTTTGGTATATTGACTTTTCGTATCCCAGAGCTAACCTTCCAGTTTTTAGAAAAGGAAAGTGGATAACGAGAAGAGTAAGGCGAACAATTGAAGATTAGAAAATTGTTTTCTAGACGAAAAACTTGCGAGTTTTCGAACGAAAGCTATAACCAATAGCTATAATTTAATTCACGTTTTGAGAAATATATATATATATATATATATATATATATATATTAATTCACGATTTTGTGAGATTAATTCTTTATCATTGGCATGAAAGTAATATCACCTATGTGAATAACAGCCATGGCCTTTGAGAATATGACGACCAAGTTAGGTTCTAATGTAGCCTATTATATAATGAATAAGCTCAAAAAGTAAAATGACGTTTTAAAAAAAAAAAATAGTAGGGTGCAAAAAATATGCGAAACATGGTGTGAGAAAAGAAAGGTAGCACTCTTGTAAATATGAGTGAAAAAAGTTGTTTAATATAAAGTGTGATTGTTTGAGATAATTAAAATGGCACATGTTAAAATGACAAGCTAAGATCTAGAAAAGAGTCCGAAATAGAAGCTGTATTTAGTACTCTTAATGTGCCTCACCCTGTCAAGTTCTCGCAAGACGGGTGGCTCTAGGCTACAGGGAACATTATAATACGATTGATAGGAGAGAGAAAATATGGACAGATTATGGTGTACATAGTTGGCGGGAGGAATTAAGGGAAGAAGGAAATTATGGGAGCCTGGAATCAAGAATCTTGAATGATGACTATAATTTGAAGAGTCGACAGATTAAAAGAAAGAATGCATGACAAATGCGCGCAATGAGGGGCTATCTCCCTCAACTAGCTAAGATAACGTATACTTGTTCCTCTTAACAAGCAAATGCCCCGTTTAGTTTGTTGGCTTAAATTGTGTTAGTTTGAACAAAAAATTTCAAATTGTGTAGTTTAAAGAGTAATCTGAACTAATGCTTAGATACGTAGTTAAAGTATTGAGTTGAAGCGGATATCTAATTTAAATTTGTATATGGATGAATTTTAGAAACTCTAGTTTAAAGCATGAAAAAATTATTTAATTAAGAAATGAATATAAAATATGTAAAAGGAAATTATTTAATTAAAAACAATATAAAATAATAGTATTAAAATATAAATATAAATATATATGAATGAAATCACTGTTCAATATTAGTTCGAAATATTGAAATAAAAACGAGATTTGAACTCTAAATTAAGCAATTCAATTCAGTTTGAACTATCAGTTTAATTCGAATTACATGCTTTACGAAACATTAATTTAAACTGTGATAGCTGTTCGAACTGAGCTGAACTAGAATGAACCTGTTAAACAAACATGATGAAAGCCTTGTAAAGGTTGATGCGATTGTATTTCCCTCAGTAAGAAATGGCTAAGAAAAATGCTCAGAGATAACTACTAACATTAAGCACCCCAATTAATATAGACTTAGATTTCATACTGCCGGATTCACTCTTTATCAATATTTAATGCTCAACGTAATTTATGGCCTTTTGCACTGTTCAAAAACTAATGCTACTAACTTGGGTCTTAATCATTGCTCAACAGTCTCTAAGGAGAGACTACAGTATTAAAGTTATGACTTAATTTTAAGGGATTCTTTATGGTCCGACATGTAATTTTACACTATTGGTTGTTTTATCTATCAGATTAATTTTTTTAACAGTTTAATCTGCTGAAAGTAATTCCATGTTACATGTTGTAAATTTTTAACATAAATACTTGTAGACCATTATTAAAAAATTAATCCGATAACTAAAACAACTTGCCTTATAGATATGGCAAAAATAGCTGTCCTTTTTAAATATTTATGTTTTAACTTTACAATTCAGCAAAAGGATCACTAGAAAATACACACACACACTACGCTTTAGCCAAAATCTGAAGACAGGGACTTGACTTTAACTGAAAACACTACTTGGCAAGTGTTCTAATTCTCATGATTCACTTGTAAGATATTTTCGCTTCCTCATCCACCAGACGTGGCTTTATACGGCCAACCAACCATCTCAGATGGCTGAGTCAGCTATCCATATAAGCACATTTATATATTATATAGCCTAGTTTCAACTCCTGTTAAAAAGAAAACAAAAGAACAAAAACAAAAACAAAACCCCCTCTTTTAACATTTGTCAATAATTGGATTACATGTTGGAATTTTGATGGTATTTTTTATTAGAAAACTCATCTTGTTTCTGTATTAAAGCACTAATTAGACTTAATAACGTAACACTTGCGTCACGTCGTAAGATATTTAGAAGCTGCATTCTTGCCTATGTTTCTTTGGTTCCCATTCATTAAAAAAATTAAAAAAAAAAATCAGACGTGACGCTAATTAATGTGTCAAGAACTAATAAGCTAGATGAACATGACTAGCTGCAAAAAAATAATGATCTTTTTTTGGAGTAAACGGAGGGAGGATTGAACTATATCATCACTCATCAGCCTATGTCAGGATAGATCCAACTAGATATAATGATAAGTAAAAGGGAAATACCAATTATAAATTTCATCATTAATTATTTGGAAACTATATGATCATCTCTGTTTAAAAGGGTTATCTCAATTCTCACTATAAGCTCTCATCTCACTCTTATCCCTCTAATTACTCTCTGAGAAATTGTAGAGAATAGCAATTTTTAGGTTAGATTTGAAAAATAATTTTTGTACATTGAAATTTATAGCAAAAAAATATATTTAAAGAATTAGAAGTAACAGAGAAGCGAGTCTCCATCGTCAAATCTGACCAGCAGTGGTGGGAGTATTCGTCACTTCTACTTGCTTAGGGAATATAAGGAAATCGTTGACGAAGGTTGTCACGAACCTAAACCCAGGTGGTAATATAGCGGTTTAATTAAAATAATTAATGTGACACCTATTATTTTTCTAATGGGTATTATGGTAATTAAATTAATTATTAGTGTATCAATTAAAATTTGTTTCATCTAAAATCTATTTCAAGTTATTTATTTCTATTTATTTTTAAATTTTTTAAAATTTTTCTATACCTATTAGTATATTTACCTAAATGTCCTTAGAACTTCTAATTATTTACAAAAATATCATATTGGAATTTTGTGTCTAAAAGTCTCTGAAGAGACTCATTTTTGCTGCCCTCTTTCTTTTCTTTCCTCATCCTTGCCGAGTCTCTCTCTTTGTTGCTTTCTTTCTCCCTTCTCTTTCTCTTTCTTTTCTTCTTCTTCTTTACATCCATGGTGAAGCAAAACCAAGGAGATCAAAAGGGAAAATTCAAGCGACCCTTTCACAAAAACCATAGATAATCACTCACAAACTCAAGATCGAAGAGGTTTAAACATTTTTAAGATCAAAATCACAGATTTAAGCTAAGTTTTTGAGATTAAATTTTTAAAACCTTAACTTTGGTTTTAAGTTATATTTTGGGTATGAGAATTGTGAGAGATGTGTTCTTGATATATTTATAGATAACTATACAATGTTTTTAAAGCTTGATTTACATAGATTTTTGTTTAAAACGAGTTTTTGAATTAGTTTTAAAAAGTTTTGATTTCTGATTTAGATTTGTTTATTGAGCATGAAAATTTTGAGAAGAATGATCTATATATGTTTAAATGTGTTAATCCATAGTTTTTATGCATTTGCTATGCCCTAAAAATTGTTAAAAAAGATCAGATTTAGTTTTAAAATTTGAAACTTTGAAAATAGAAGCGGAATTCCCAGAAGTTTTTCTGTCGGCAGGCTGATCTTTTCAATCAGCAGGCCAAACCCGTCAGCAAGTTCGGTAGGCTGAATACCATGAATCAGCATGTTGAACACTGTTCACGTCGGCAGGCCAAACTATGAGTTCAATAGGCCGATGAATAGTACTGACAAGTCAACAGAGAGTCTAAAAATAGCAGTTTTGTTCGAAAGGCCAAAAATAGTTGATCGGTAGGCCGATCAAGCATTGCAAACATACTTATTTTTCATCATTTTATGTTACAAAATGTTCCAAGGATTTCATAAAAATGATTATGGCACACTAATAAAAATAGATGGTAAATCGGCATAATCATGGATTTGGGATTTAGTTAAAGCATGGTTATTTTATACATCTTAGGATAACGAAGTACTTGGAGTTTACGTGATAAACTTGTTATTGTGAGTTGGAGGTTATCAGTATGGTATTTGCCAAGAGGTAGGAAATCTATCACTTATCTTTTGTGAGATTTTTATGGAATTAAATTAGTTGTTTTATTGCAATATATATATATATATGTATGTATGTATGTTGAACTATTATTATTATATGAGTATCACATATGAGACAATGATATGAGTATCACAAAATAGTATAGTTTTCACTCATGGTAGTTTTTGACAAACTTTAATATTTAAGAGAACTAACAAAGGAGTAAAAATGAGACAAATTTGAAAAATACCAAAATGATTAGACAAGTTTTAAATTGAAATTTGGCACACTAATCCACCAATTACATACTAATCTGATTAAATAAATTTTAGGGCGTTACAGTTTTCATTTTAAATTTATTATCCTCATTCATTATGATCATGTTCAGTTTCTCTTGGAAATAAATAAACATAAACAATTCATTTCTTAAAAACATTTTAAGAAAATACAGTATGGCCAAAACTCATTTCAAATCATGACTATCGAAAGGAAGGTCTAGAGTTCTTTTAGCACGATGGTACTAATACCGCAGCCCCTTTCTGCTAAACGTTAGCTCCTCAAGACGACAAATAACATTAGGTATAAACTAAATGAACTAATGTCTAGTCGTTGACATAACTCACTAGTATGCTATTTTTGACTTTTAGTGCGCCATCTCTAATCATAATGTCTCATTTATTTTAAACATATTAAAAATAATTTTGATTTATAAATTAGCAAAAATATACTCAAAATTTTGTTTTGGAACAAGAGTCGCTCGGGTGGCTAAGAGCAGCCTCTGGCACTATGCGGTCGAGCGCACTACATTGCACGGGGTCGATCGTCTGCTCTCGGCCAGTGGTGCTTTGTTCGAGCACCCGAGCTTCAATCCGTGATCAAACTAGTCTAAACCTGTTTTAATGCATATAAATCATTCCCAAGTGATCCGTAAACATGATATGAAGCTTTTAAACTTAATTTTACAATCATGCAACACATTTTCATTATTGTTCATATATTTGCTCAAATGATTCCGAAAATGAACAAAAATTGTAAAAATTGATTTTGATTCAGTTTTAATCCAAAACAAAGCATGAATTCACGTTTTTAATCATCACTATCCTCAGATTATTCATTGTTTATCACTATCATAACTCAGATCATAGCATGCATGCATAGACTTTGTTCAAATCAATGTTCAAAGAAAAACTGTTTGAGTGAAGTATATAACTCAGATTTTCAAACTCAAATTTGATTCCGAAAATCAGTGTTAAGATGCTTTGAATCATGTGTTTAGTTCACTAGAATCATGACTAACCTCAGTTGAACGGTTAAGCTGATTTTGGAAGCTCTAATTCAAGATCCCAGCTCCTGTTCGGCTAGGAATGAGGACTTTGTTTAGCTGGCTGATGCTTGTCTGAGTTTGTTGAAAAAGTTAAGTGCATGAGAGTGAAGAAAGGTATGCCTGAGTGTTTGAATTAATTCGGAGATGGTCTATGTGGGAAGAAGGCAGACGTAATAGAGGAAGATAGTGGTGGTGTGCTAGCTGAAGTTTGTAAAAGAAAGGGTGTTAGTCTTTTGCATTCTCTGAGTTTAGAACTCTGAGATGGTTTGTTCAAAACCAGGGGCTACTCAGTGAGACAATGAACGCGAGTGTAAGTTTCAAAATCTGGAACTCTCAATTCCAAGGGTGTTTTCAAGTGGGAATGTTTCTAAGCTGGAGTTTGAGCTCCCAAGTGTGAGCTTTGAGTTTCAAAACTCATCAACGTGGCTAGTCTGAGTGGAATGGTGGGGATGGGGACCTGCTTGGGCCTTCTAGAAAATGTTTCGTTCCAAATTTTTTTTTTTAAATCTGATTTTTAGGATTTAAAATGAAGTACCAAAATTCATTAAAAATATTGTAGCAATTGTTAAAATGTAATATAAATCATCAAAGTAATTAAAATGAAATTAAACATGAATATTCCATGAATATGATTAATTGAAACAAATCTTATTTAGGCACACTAATTACCAATTTAGCACACTAATTTTCATTGATTAATTTTTGGACATGACAAAGGTGCCGAGTGATAATGAGTTAGGATGAGCTATCGTGTTGGAGAGGGTCTGCCGCACTGTCATGTCGAGGAGCCGTCGCACCATCACGACGAGGAGCTGTTGCCGTCACACCAAAGATCTGTCGTCAGGAGAAGAGTTGTTGCACCGAAGAAAGAGATAGGAAGGAAGAGACAGGAATGAAGAATATTAATTGTAAGTACTTACTCTGAGAAGCATCTTGTGATTTAGTCGAGGTTAATGAGGAGAGAGAACAAAGAGATAGGCAAAAGAGGGAAAAAAAAAAATCTGAGTCTCAATTTGGGTCTAGAAGGATTTTGGTATTTTATTTTATAACAAATGTGATTTGCTTATAATGTGTTATTTGCTAGCCTCCTTAAAAATTTATGCTATTAATTTTGAATGAACACCGTAATTATGCTGTTTCCCTCCTCCCATACTCTCTCTACGCTGAATCTCGCCTCGGCCAACAACTTGTTTGCATTGGGTTGCCATTATTGGAATTTGGGTCATTGACCTGATCACGCTTTAGACTAAGCTGGGTGATTTATATAAGTATCTAATTATATAACATTAAATTTAAAATTGTCCACAAATTAATTTAATTACAAACCAATTTACTATGTTACATATAAAGATTATCATGATCTTGAATTGTAATAGAAAATAATTACCTTTTAAAGTTTCCTATTTGAAAAGTAATTAATTAAAAAAACCAGAAGTTTTATAATAAATAAGTAATTATATTGATTAGAGCAAAAATAGAAAAAAAAAAAGTAAACAAGCAAGTAAATATTTCATTATTAAAAAAAGAATTGTACCCAGAAGATCAAAAAGAGAAAACTTAAAAATCAAATGTCAATTAATTCGAAAATTGTTCTTCAGTTAAAAAAAAAAAGACCACTATTATATATAGGAAACGAAAACTACAAATATGCAAACACAAAAATAGGGAATATAGAAAGACAAAAATAGGGGAAAAAAAAGAAAAGAAAGAAAGGGAAACTACCGGTTTAAACATAATTGAGATAAAACTAAAAGAATTAAATTGTAGGAATTTTTTTGTAAGGACAAGGTACATTCCTAGAACTACAAATTTTTATGTGCTCATTATGATAAAGATGATATCATTTCTAATGATATTAGATGATATTAGGTACAATTTTTATTGCATTATATCTTTAATATAATTTACTGCTCTTTGTCCTAATTATATTCTATTTCTTAGTTATATAAATACATATACATACATACATACATACATACATACATACATACATACATACATACATACATATATATATATATATATATATATGAGTGTGTGTACACAAACGTGTTTTACTACATTTGTTAAACTTGTCTTTGCAAAAAAAAAGGTCATTATGGTAAAGATGAAATCATTATGTTAATGACAGCAAGGACATTTAGGGATAACTTCTTATGAAGAAAATGATAATATTATTTACTAGATTATTGTTTTATGAAATATAGATTATTTTCTGTTGCAATATGTTACGCACGATGATGAATATGCCATGTTATATACTATTATTTTACAAGATTATATCTCATGTATAATTTACTCCTCCTTATCATAATAACGGTTCTAGTTCTTAAACATACTAATATATATGTATGAATGTGTTTCGACACATTGTTAAGCATGTCATTGATAACAAAAATAGTTATTATGATAATGAACGTATATTTATACACAAAATCATTATTTATAGTTTTTATTTTTAAAAACATAAAAAAACTAACAAAACTAAGAACAAACAAATGAAAAATTCCTTGAAAACAAAATGATCAAACGGCCATCGATGATTTTTTTTCACTTTCTCGGACCTCTAGACATTTCATTGAGATTTGTTAGATTATGGCATGACTGCTAATTGTGGCCGAGCTAACTCCATCGTCCGCCTCTATTCTTCTCAAGGTGTCAACGTAATTGAGAAAACTTTACATCACGGGGTCAAAAGCAATAATACCATTATCGGATTCCATTGCAAAAAATAAAATAAAATAAATAAATAAATAAAAATAAAAAAATTGTTTGATAACCTCCAATATTTTTTTTTTATTATTGTAATAAAAACTATAATCATATAAAGAACGAATGTAAATAAAATCTTGATAAACATAAAGATATAAATGATTAACATAAAATTGAAACACTTGATAATGACAAAATTAGTGCTACAATGAATACGACAACATTGAGAACTTATAACATACCATAATTTTGATTTTTAAATGTTTGATAATCTGTCTAATGTTCTTTATTACTGTAATGAGAGCTATAATTATAATAAACAGTAAAACAAAACTTGGTATGAATAATTATAAAAGCGATTATTGACCAAAATTTTGAACCAAAATGGCTTTTGAACCAAACGTTATGACTGACTAGAATATAATAATATTACGTAATGAACTCGATGAATCACATATCATAACCAAACAAAAAAAGGAGAAGAAAATGATGATAAAAAAATGAAAAAAAAAACATACAACACTACAAAATGAACTTGATAATATGGAGAAACTAATAACTGATAAAAAAAATGCCGATGCATGAACACAACCTCACGTGTAAATGCAATACACGCACACAAAAGAAAGACGGAGTGTAGAAATTGATTTTAAAAAAAAAAACCACCTTAGATCAAACAACGAAAAGAAAATAAATGAAAAACATACCTGAGCCAAAATGATATGTGAAAGATGAATGAGATATACATAGTGAACTTGATGATTGAGAGCAAATATCAAACCAGCAAAAGCAAATGAAATGTAAATGCAGAAATAAGAAGCAAAAATCTGGAGCAAAAGAAATCAAGCAATGTGAAATAAAGCTACGCGAATGAATAAGGTAGTAATAATAACGAATTAAAGCAATGAAACAAAAACATAGAATATTAATCTACAGAAATTTGGGGGCTAAAATAAAGCAAAGCCAATGTCTATTTATGTTGCTCCAAGTATAGTAATGAATCAAAATGCCCAAAAATAAAAAAGTTGTCAAAATTTAAAACTAGGGCACAATGGGCATTGTAAGTCATCAAGATTTGAAAAATCGATAGTATTGAAATGTTGTTTAGAAGTAGATAGATTTAAATTCAATAAGCTAAAACTAGACACGTTATGTAAATACTTCTTGGACTAATTAAGCTACTTAATAGGCCTGTTTGGAGGGCTTTCTAAAAATTATTTTTGGCTTACTGAGTCCAAAAACTGCTTTGAATTGTTTAAATGATCTGTCATTGGCTCTCTAGAAGTGCTACTAGTTAAAACTACAAAATATGGTTTCTCAAAAAAAAAATTCTAAAATGGACCTCAAAACTTATATTAGAGTATTAATAACACATTATAAAATTAAATGTAACTTTATTGTAATATTAAAAAATTTTAAATCATTTTAACCTATTTAAGATTTTTAGAAATATGATTCCAAATACATTGAAAAGCTCGTATTTTTCTACCCACTAAAAGCACAAAGAAAAACTATACTAAAGGGGCCCTATATGCAACTACCAGGAAGAGCTTAAGAACTATAACATGAGCTACTAACTGGTCAACCACTTGGTTACCCTCTGAAAATGTGAGAAACGCAGAAAAAGTCTTTGAAAGCTCGTAAGAATTGATTGTTAACGCATGAACAAAAAAAGTTGAGTAACTGATCTCTATCCGGAGTATATCCAAACATATTTCAACAGCTAAAGAAACTGCAGTAATCCAAATTGAGATCATCTATAATTAAATCTGCACATAAGACAACATTTATTCATATATCTGGAGTTGCAAATCAAGTTAGTAAATGAAATCAAAAGCATTATGATTTTACAGCAATCAACCTTTTGCTCCCAAACAATGAAACAAACGCATACATCACTGTAAGCCGGACGCAGATCCTCTATGAAAAAAAAAAAAGGAAGAAAAACCTGTCCCATTTTTAGTTCTCCTTGTCATCGTCGACCGCCATAGCCAAAGGGCCAAGGCTTCCATGGTTAAGTTTCATTTCTGTACTTTAAGGAAAGAAAATCTCAATCAGAATGTTAAATACTTTACAGGTTGTGAGGCAGAAGATGAGTCTCTTATATGATAATAGCAAAATGTTGAGCTTTATATTATTGCCATATGTAGTTATTAGTACGTCTAGATGGTTCAGGGTACGTTATCCAATTTCTCGGTTAAAAATTGCACTTATCTTATATCATTTTTGTAGAATTTATGACTCTAGCTATTCTCTATGATCTATCAGTCTTGAAGTGAATCAGACTCGGATCATACTCCAACCTAATTTTTTATTGCTTATAGCATTATTATGTTTTTTTTTTTTTTTTTTTTTTTGGTTCCCATTCTAAATTTATAACATTCAAATTAAGCAAACTTCTCGTCTGATAACTTTTGTGTCCCCTTCTTATTGATCTAGTTAATGTTACAATTGGTGCAAGGTTGATTAACGGCGCGCAGATAGTCGGTGTCGTTATTAATCGTGTCGTATTAATTAAATTTACAGTTTGTTAAAGATTTCCTTGAACTGCGTTTAAAATCGTTTAATTTTTTCCTTAAAAGTTACAAGTTTCCACCAGCTTGTAATTCCACAAACGTGGAACTACAAAACTATTAGCTCATGAATGCAAATTGGGATTAAGTATGATGCTATTTCTTATTTATGTGCTCTTCTCATATAAGAATTTTATAGAACATAATAAGTAGTCATAATATAGACTAATGATAATCCTTTTTCATCTTATTTGCGTTTCTTTCAAAGAAAGATCATTGATTTAAAATTATGTTACACCGTCTGTTGCTGAGACCATTTTTCCACTAGGCATGGCAAAATAATTCCCTAAAGTTTCAATTGCTCTTATAAATCTTAACCTGGATTAGGGTCGGTTTTGATCAAGATCCCTTCTATTTAGCTCTATATGGAGTTGGCTCTGCATGAGACAGAAATAGAGTCTCTCTATGGGATCCCCTTTGTCTCGTGCAAAGCCAACTCCAAAAAGAGCCGTAGATCAAATTTATTGACTTAATAACGTGCATCAAAGCAATGCCAACACGTATGGTGTTAGACGCCGCACACTAATAAAAAGTAGGTCTTACAGCATAAAACCAACTGTCCGTTAGTTGTGATGCGCAATACCAATGTTGCCATGAAAGAACATTATTGTGCAGCATCACTGGGCCAATTTCGAGAGCCTCATGGTAGGTGAGCCCCACTTCTTAGACTGCCTACTGTGAGGCACCCGAAGTGGGCTCCGTGGTGCTGGAATGCATTTGTGATTATGAAAACTAAGCAATTCAACCAAGGGAATATTCACGTTGCCAAAACAAACCACGCCAAAATCAGAATCACGTTAACAGAGCTAGCAGGTAGCAAAGACAACGTCCAAACAGAATAATTGTTAATACAAACGCAAAAGAGGCAGCCACTAGTTTCAAGATATAATAAAAGCGAAGGTTCCGAGTTCTTAGTCTCAATATTCACATGCACTAAAACTGAAAACAACGCAGACCAATACCTTGTAGTTATCCTGGTGGATTCTAGCTTCTCTCTTCTTCAACCATAAATCATAAACAAAAGTGCTGTCCAGGCTGGCTTTGTATTTTGATCAAGATTCTTAAAAAAAACTTCCCATGTTTGTATGAAAAAGTTAACTGCAAGTTTCTCTCTCTACAAAATTGAGCTGCGCACTAAGAGTAAGCAAGGAGCTCCCAAAAATTTATGGTTTAGAAAAGTTCAAGCCTCATTCTAACAGCCTATATTTCTCTGCAAGTTTTTTGTTACTCTTTTGGTGTCTAGGACAGAGCCAATATTTCTGAAGCTTTAATAAGAGGAATCTTATGACAAGTGAATTCGACCTATTTCATCACTTGACCCATTTTATATTAATTTTGGTTCCACGCCAAGATTTCAAACAATCAGCAACGTTTGGATTAATCTCAAAACAGAACAAAATAGCAAAAATTCTAGCTCCCCTTTGACACAAATGAACTGCAGTCGCACTCTTCAGGAAAGAACTGGGATTATCGTTGGAATTAAAAATAAAAAATAATAATAATAATAATAATAAAAACCTAGAACCCAGAAATACAGAGTAAGAGGTAGATAGTTCAAAGACAAACTTATACACGCTCACAGCAGAAGATTAGTATTGCCCTATCAGATACAGAAAGTTTAAAACACAAAAACCTTTAAACTGATATGTACATACACACAATATGGGTGGTCAGTATTTGTTGAATCACATATAAACTTAGAAATATGCAAACCAAAAAAAAAAAAATGCAATGTAGTCTAGATAGGAGAGAAGGAATGCCAATTACAGTCTTCTCACTGCTGGCTAGGAAAATGGTGTTGACGTAGCTTCTATAGCTTTTCACGCACCACAAACAGAACTCTCTACAAAAAACAGAAGAAAGGGGAAAAAGGTCACAGACTGATCGGTTTTCCAATCTTACTTCCTACACCTCCAAGCTGATACTGAATACAGCGGCCGGTCTTGCCAGCAAATCAGAACATTTCCATTCTCTTCCCTGATCTTGTAGCCATCGCAACCGTAGCCCTGTAACAACCTCCTTGCCTGCAGCATACCGTAATAGCTAAGTGGAAAGTTAGCAAACCCAGCTGAATCGAGCCTTTGAATCCACTTATCGAGCTTCTCATGCCTTTCCTTCCTCTCTGCGCCTTCACAAGCAATGATATTCTTTATTTCCTCCCCAAAGAGCATCTTCTCAACCTTTAGTCTTTCCAATGGCGTTCTCGAAACAGTAGATTCCAAGCAATCAAATAACGCTGCGTACGAGTATAGAGCTTCCAATAGCCTCTCCATTAAAGTGGATCCATTATGGTTAGAATCTTGTTCTGTCATTACCATGAGCTTCGGCGTTAGACCCCACAAGGCATTGAGAAAGCTATCCATCTTCGCTGACACGGTTGGAGACAATGGCGATGACGAGGCTGAGTCAGGACTTGGGCTATACCCATTAACCAAATCTTTCTCAAATAACTCGCCCAATGTGCTTTGGTTCATTTGCAGGACTCTATGAGTTCCATTCAAATTCTTCAATGCTAGTGGCGATTTATTTCTTTCATCATCAGAAGCCAAAAGCGTGTGCAACCGGAGAACAGAGCTGACAACTAGAGCCTCCCCGGTCTTGGCACGAAGCTTTTCCATGTCAAGATTTTCTAATTTGCTGACGATGGGGTTAAATTGAAATGGAATATCCAACTTCTCTGCTTCCTCGGTTAGCCTATGAGCCATATGATCTAGCACCTCTTTCTGCCGATGAACTGCAGTAATTCTCAAATGCGGCGGACCTTCGAGCCTTGCATTCAAAACTTGAAGAAGTGCAACCCACTGTGCAGGTTCAGATGAATGAAGATCAATTATATGAACCATCTTTTCACCTTCAACGGCTTCAGTAATAGCTTGGTTCGTCAGCACAAAAGCAACCTTAAGAAACGGAAAGAGCTCGAAGAATACTTTCCGGACAAGAATTTCTTCAGAAACCAAACATATTCTCGTCGAATTGAGGGCCTTGTGAAGACCAGGCCAGGTTTTGAGGATTCTATCCGCAAGAGCCTCAGTGAAGTATGAGGCGATCCGCTGCATTGTATCCCCATCAGGCGAGGCAAGCTGGGAAATCTGCTCAAGGGCGGTATTTGCATTCTCAAGGCTTCCAAAGGCTACATGGTTTGCACAAGTGAGCAACAAGTGGATCAAGTACAAACCCCTCTCCTCAGATTTCAGCTCTTTAAGCCAGGGATATGGTGATCCTAAGCTGGGTGAAAGCGACATCATGGAAAAGAATTGGAGAGGCGATGAAGTCACAGATGATGATCCTTCATTTTGAAACATTGGTGCCATGTAACAAACAAAAAGTGATTTTTTTGGGGAACTTGGAAACAAAATCGAAGATGAAGATTGCCAAGAAACGAAAAGGAGAGATAGAGAGCTTAACTCACTTCTCAAAGATAATCTAGACTCTTAAATATACTATCTCTGTTGAAACGGTTTGAAATGAACCTATGGATTAGTACAAATTAAACAGAGTTATAAGGGTTTTACAATCCGAGGGCGATCAAACCAAGGTAGACCTTTGACATAGGAGTTACAGAACTAAGAAACTAACAAAATGTATTATAAGAAGACAAACGAGAAAAACGGGCAGAAGAGTGATTAAACAATTGGACGCTTATGATTCACCAACACCAGTTTGAAGAAAGTCAGAACAAGCTAAACATAGGATGTGAAAGTTTTCATTAACTTAAATAAACTCGAGACAATAGACAAATCAATTCCAATTAAAAAAAAAAACAGAGAGAGAATTTAAAATGGAAGAACTAGAGAAAATCCTTACTGGGTTTTGCAGTTGGCCAAGAACCCAGATGAAGGCCCATGGAAATTGCAAAGAAAGTTTCCTCAATCTCACTGTTGCTCAAACCGTCTATGAAGAATCTCTCTCTCTTTCTAACACAACACAGAGTAATTTAAAAAAAAAAAAAAAGAATTTGAAGAGAAGACTTCTTCATTGCTACATTTGTCGACAATGCGTGGAGGACGCTTTTGTCGTTATTGTTTTGTTGTCCATCGCTCTTTAGTGGAATATGGAATTTCCTCTGCAGTCTTCTCTTTCTTTCTACAAAAACTTGTCTTTCTTTTTCTCTCTCCAAAAACTAGTAAAAGTCTAAAAACTATGACAAGTTTCTTTTTGTTTTTCTTTTGTCTTCACCTACGGTGGACAGGGAATCAGGACTAAAAGGAGGATTTAATATTCCCAAAGGCTGCAAAAATCCAAACATGCCCTGACAAAGACAAACAATGCCCTCAGTTTTTGTTTCCTAGTGGGGTAAGTGTGGGAATTGCGAAAGAGGCTTCCCAAGAGAAGTTCCAAAACGACATTTTGTCCTCTTCCCCGTGGCAATGACCATACAATTGTTGTTATCTTCCAATGCCAAGACAAAGAGACAAAGGAGGTTGAGCAAGCGTCCAAAAGTAGATGGTTCATTTATCTCGGTCTGTGGATTCTTCCGTGTCATTTCTCAAATACCGCCCCATGCCTCCAATTTAATTTCTTTTCTTTACTTTTTTTTTTCAGAATTTTAGAAAACATGAAAATATTTGTCACCTTGCGGAGAATTTTGCTATAAAATATTTTTCAACTTATTATTAATGAGAGACAGACGTAATCAAAATTTTTAAATATATCCTAAGATGGAACTCAAAAATTCACGCCAAACAGTAATTATTTGGGCCCTTATTTCAAGAAGTTCTTACCGAGGAGAAAATTAGATAGTATATCATACTTTTAAAAAGTTTGTATCACATTATCATCTATATTACATGTCAAGTTATATCACGAATAAACATGTGTAGTATATATAAAAAGTAAATATTAAAATATGGAATATTGCTCATTTGTGAATCTGTAAGCGTATATGACAGATGGCTCAAATACTTCTTCGAGGCCTAAGTCATGTGGACTGCTTCCCAAGTTCAAATATGTTCCTGTATCATTTTCCCTTTCTTAAAAAAATGCCTACCTTTGATTGTGATGCTAACTGATGTAGGAGTGGCACAACCATTCGTCTTAAAAATTACAACTAGTAAGAGATGTGTGATCTTCTTTTTTATTCAGGAATCCACCTTAAACACTGCTTGTTTGGTTTCTTACTTTGAGGAGAACTTGATGAATACCCAATGATCTAGCTTAAACCAATCCTCAAGGCCCAAAACTCCATAAGTCGCCTCCCAAATTCAAATATGCTTCTACATCATCTTTGCACTCTATGGTTTTGATACCTTTAATACAAATTTTCAAGGTTCTCTAAAAAAAAAAAATCTTAAGGTTATAAAACATTTAGGAGAAAAATAACATGTTGTTGTATCTTTTATTCCTTATAACAATAACAATATATAGACAGGATTATACAACCTATTTTTTACAAATAAGGAAAGGAATACAGCCTATTTATTCTAGCCTAAAATCTGGAGAAAAAATAGTAATTCCCACAAAACTGTAACAAAGTCAAACATCCCTAAAATGGATTGATTCAGCATATCTAACCAAATCAATCCTAAGAATATCGAATATTCTAACACTCCCCCTCAAGCTGGAATGTATTTGTTGATCATTCCTAGCTTGCTTACTAATTCTTCAAAACTCGGTTTGTTGAGGCTCTTGGTCAGGATGTCAGCAGTTTGCTCCCTTATGGGTATGTATGTCATATAAATACTCCCATTATTAATCTTCTCCTTGATGAAATGGCGGTCTACTTCCATATGTTTTGTTCAATCATGGTGGACAAGATTATAAGCAATACTCACAGCTGCTTTGTTGTCACAATATAGCTTCATTGGAGAGCTACTAGTAAACTTCAACTCACTCAGTAGTCTTCTTAGCCATATTCCTTCACATATACCATATGCCCACGCCCAAAACTCTGCTTCAGCGCTACTTCTAGCCACAACTGGTTGTTTTTTGCTTCTCCAGGTTACAAGATTGCCCCAGACGTAGGTTCAGTACCCTAGATTTGATCTCCTGTCTATTGAAGATCCTGCCCAGTCAGCATCAGTATAAACTTCAATTATCCTAAGGTCACTTTTCTTGAAGAAGAGTCCCTTCCCTGGTGTATTCTTCAAGTATCTTAGGATCCTGTACATAGCATCAAGATGTTTTTCCTTAGGTAAGTGCATAAACTGACTGACCACACTTACTACAAAGGCTATGTCTGGCCGTGTATGCGACAAATAGATAAGCTTTCCTACAAGCCGCTGATATTGCCCTTGGTCAACTTCATTTCCACCCTCAATTTCCAACTTCACTTTGTGTTCCATAGGGGTCTCCACTGGTTTACATCCAAGCATGCCTGTTTCTTGTAAAAGATCAAGAACATACTTTCTTTGCGAAATAGTAATCCCAGCTTTGCTTCTGGCGACTTCCATTCCCAAGAAGTATCTAAGTGCTCCAAGATCTTTTACTTCGAACTCTCTAGCAAGGTATTCTTTTAAGGAGGTAAGCTCATCAAAGTCATCCCCAGTAATAATGATATCATCAACATACACGATAAGAATAGCAATCTTGCCCTCCTTAGAATGTTTGTAAAAAAGTGTATGATCAGCCTGTGCCTGTATAAAACCTTTCCTCTTGATTGCCTGGGTGAATTTTTCAAACCACTCTCTCGGAGACTGCTTTAAGCCATAAAGAGATTTTCTCAATTTGCACACCAAGTTACTTTCCTTTTCAAATCCAGGTGGAGAATCCATATAAACTTCCTCATGCAAGTCACCATTTAGAAAGGTATTTTTTACATCTAGTTGTTGCAAGGGCCAATCAAGATTAGCTGCTAGAGATAGGAGAACTCTTACAGAATTAAGCTTGGCAACTAGAGCAAACGTTTCTTGGTAATCAATGCCATGTGTCTGGGTGAAGCCTTTTGCGACAAGTCTTGCTTTGTACCGGTTGATACTTCCATCTGCATTAAACTTGATCGTAAAAACCCATTTGCATCCCACTGTTTTTTTCCCTTTAGGAAGTTCAATAATCTCCCATGTATTGTTCTTTTCCAAGGCATCCATTTCTTCTAGAACAGCAAGTCTCCATTTTGGATCAGCGAGAGCTTCTTGTACATTTCTTGGTACCTTAGTCTTAGTTATTGAAGTGGTGAAGGCTCGAAATTTTGGTGACAGCTTTTCAAGTGAGATAAATTTGGAGATGGGATGTTGGGTACAAGACCTAGCCCCTTTCCTGAGGGCAATGGGCAAATCCAAGTCTGATGATTCATCTGGAATCCTAGAATTATGACTCTCGGATTCAGGAATGAGTTCTTCGGCAATAGGCTCCTCAGCAACAGGACTTAAGACCGGTTCAGATGCTCGACCTTGCTGAGCTTCAGGTTTGTTACCACCTTGAGAATGTTTTTTGCGAGAATACACGAGTAGTTGTGATGATCGAGAACTATCTCCCCCTGTTTTTAATAATTCCTCTTCTTGAATGCGTGGCACAATAGGCTCGGTTATGGGTAAAGGAGGTGATGGGAAACCAGAATCAGTTAGCAGAGGAGAAGGGAAATCAGACTTAGTTGGTGGATCAAGTGTATCCCAAGACTGTTCTTCTCCTAATATCTCCCCCTAAAGAAAAGGCTTTGGGAAATAAGGTTGTGTTTCGAGGAAAGTAACATCCATAGACACGAACACCTGGCGAAGTAATGGGGAATAACACTTGTACCCTCGTTGTGTAGAAGGATACCCGATGAACACACACTTCGTTGATTTTGGATCAAGCTTTGAACGGTTTTGAGACTGAACATGTACAAAGGCTGTACAACCAAATGTCTTAAGAGGAATTGATGATATGGATCGAAAGGTAGGGTAAGTTTTAAGGAGAACTGAGATTGGAGTTTTGAAATTAAAGACCTTTGAGGGCATTCTGTTTATAAGGTGGCATGCAGTCAGAACAGCTTCACCCCATAAATATGATGGGACATGCATGGTAATCATTAGGGCTCTAGCAACTTCTAGGAGGTGACGATTTTTTCTTTCTGCTATACCATTTTGTTGGGGGGTATGTGGACAAGAACTTTGATGAATGATCCCATTTGTAGCAAGATACTCACCAAGAATTGAGTGAAAATATTCTTTTCCATTGTCAGTTCGCAACGTTTGAATAGATGTGTGAAACTGATTTTTTATCATTGAATGAAAATTTTGAAATGTTTTGACAGCTTCTGATTTTTCTTTGAGAAGATAGATCCAACAGACTCTTGTATGATCATCAATAAATGTAATGAACCATCGGGTACCAGAAATATTTTTCACACGGGAGGGTCCCCAAATATCACTATGAATAAGAGAGAATGGATGAGACTCTCTATATGGTTTGACAGGAAATGATGTACGTGCATGTTTGGCTAAATGGCAAATTTCACAATAAAAAATATTGGGATTTTTATTCATAAATAAATTTGGGAACAAGCGGTTGAGATAATGGAAGTTTGGGTGGCCTAACTTACGGTGCCACAACATTATTATATCATAATTGGAAACAGAAGTTGAATCAATCTCTGTGACGGTAGCGTGTTTCTCTGCATATGCACCATTCTCAAGGTAGTAAAGTCCACCACCTTCTCTAGTAGTGCCAATCATCCTCTCCGATCCCAAATCTTGTATTTCACACAGTGCCAGAAAATTTAGCAGTGCATTTAAGTTCATGAGTTAACTTGCTGATTGAAACCAAATTACATGCCAAATTTGGAACATGAAGAACCGAATGAAGAATAATTGAATCTGACAAATAAACCGACCCTTTACCAGCTACAGTAGAATAAGTTCCATCTGCTATTTTTACTCTAGAGTTCACGTAACAAGGGGTGTAAGAGTAAAAAAGCGATCGGTTACCTGTCATGTGGTTCGAGGCACCAGAATCGAATATCCAAGGAGTTTGATTGTGTTCAAGAAAGGGAATACCTTTGTGAGCAAAATTACTAGTGGCTGTATTAGTGGATGACCCGGCTTGCTGACTAAGGAGCAAATGAAGCTGTTCAAGTTGGGATTTATTCAGGAAAACCCCAGTTGACTCACTATTGGTGGCTACTTCTGTCTTTTTCTCAATGGAGGCTTGAAATCCCTTGCTTTGATTTGGTCCACGTGGTGGCTTTGCATTTGTGGGCCTGCCGATT